>JBAMBQ010004991.1:0-133922 GCA_037044495.1 Stegana nigrithorax
TTATATTCTTTTTATTTTTGTATATTTTTTTATTTTTTTATTTTTGCACTACTTAGAATTGGCTTTTGTTTTCTATTTGCATGAATTTTGTTTTTATTTTTTCTTTTATTACTTTTTGATTTTGGCACTTTTTTATTTAATCTTAATAATTCTTCTTAAAAAGAAACGATTAAAAATACTTAAATTCAAACGAAGCGATAGTACAGGCAGAGCAGTAGCATTGGCAGCGAGAGCAGCAGAGGCAGAGGCGGCATAAATCACGAACAACAAAAACAACATCAAATGGCAACAAAATGCGTAATGCAAGAAAACGTATTTAGCGCCAATTGCGTTCGCTGTTTCCATACATTATCACCATCAGATAGGAGAGCGATTGACGCGAGAGAGTCGTGTGTGCGTACGTTAGCCAACAAGGGAGAGAGTGAAAATTAATGGAAGTGTGTGGCAGAGAGCGTAAAGCGCAGTGCAATGAACACGAGCGCATTGCAAAACTTTGCAAAACCGACAACAAAAATGGCAAAAATTTACATAAAATGCGCTTGCCGTTTGGTAGTAGGTTTCTTGTTTCTCTTCTTGCGCTGACTAATAACACCTTTTTGGGTTTTTTTTTTTTGTGGGTATAATACTGTTTGTTTATAATTTTAATAAATATTACATTTCATACATGCAGAGGGCGCTGCCGAGATATGGACTTAAACGCACACTAGGAGACAAGATAAAGTCAATTAGTTTTGCATGCTCTGTCACCATTTAATTTTCGACGTCGACGTCTTCGCTATAAAACTTCACATTAATAAATACATACATATGTAATTATTAATTTAAAATAAAATGTCTTTTCAATTTCTGTTTTGGTTTTCGTTTTTTTATTTGAGAACAAAACAAAGACAGAAGGAAAAAACTAGTGAGAAAACGCAAAAAAAAGTCTTGTCGTATTCCTTTTTTACGAAACGAAATGATTTCTGCAGGCGTTGCAATTCTTATTGCCTGTGCGAATTTGTCTCTTCGTGCCGTTTTCTGCTTTCTACTCTTTTACTTTACTGCAGCTACTGTAACGGTGCCTGTTCTTAAAGTTTTTATACATTTCTATGGTAAAAGCTAATGTTGTCGATCTACTCAAATACATTTAAAATATAAAACTTAAATAAGCGCAAAAAAATACAATACAAAATTCGTAGAAAATAAATTAAAAAAAAAAAAAATAAAAAAAAAATTGAGAAACGACTGCGATCGCGCGCGCACAGATACACACGCGCGCTCTATAAGAAAATTTTAATAAAACACACATAAAAACGCGTTTTATACGAAATACACTAACAACAACAACAATAATATACACATAGAATTAATAATATTGTTCTTTTTGTTGTTGGGTTATTTATAGGCAACACAGCAGCAAATGTTGAATGATGACAAGTAGAAAAACGAAAAAAAAAATAAATACAAAAAAAAAAAATAAAAAACAACAACAAAAATTGAAACCACAACACATACACAATTAAATCGCGGAAGCACTGCGAAAAAAATCTATGCGCCAACGCGCAGAAGCGAGAGAAACTTGCAGACTGACTGACTGAATCGCCGATGACTGCTGAATTAGTTGCCCTCATGCGAAAGTAACCGAAGTCGTTGGCGTTGGCATCGACGTCGGCAACGATAACAAAAACAACAGCAACAGCAATAACAACAAGTAACAACACGCAAGAGTGGCAGCGTTGGAGATTGGTGGAGGTGGCAGCGGCCGTCGCTCGCTTGGACTCAGTCGCACTCGGGCTCCAATGCTGCTCGCACCATGCACACATAGATAGACACATACACATGCACACTTTAAGGTGCGATCGTATTCGCGTTCGCTCTCAGTACCTGCGCACTTGTTCGTTAGTTTGCTCTCCGGAAGAAATTAAGACATACGCGTTGCCAGATTGCTAATGTCTTTGCATACATCGTATATGTATTCATATTGCAGCTTCTAGGCCTATGTCATTTAAAAGCCTTAACAAAATAAATACCCTATATATATATATATATATATATATATACTTTTGTTGTTGTTACTCTTACGACTTCGTGAGCAAGAACTCATTTCATGATGCGGGCATGATTAATGATTAAGCATGTATGAATTTTCACGTTGTGCATTTGTACATCGATTGATCAGAAATTAAAGCTGCTATTAAACCTATTTATTCTTATTTTCTACTCAATCCAACTGTTAAGGAAATGAATTAATGAAACATTAATAAGTCAGGTAACGAAAGTTTAATATGCACTTAATAATGCATAATATGCATATAGCTGGTTATCTGTTGCAACTAAAAATCTACTTGCCAACTCATGTACCAATTTCAAAATAGACAGTATGGCAATGCTGCATGGTTAGAATGCTCTCTGCAGCTAATAGATTCTCCCAATAACTAGCGTCACATTGAGCATACGCAACGTGAGTCAGTGTAGAAACTACAATTCCACAACAACAACAACAACAACAATAATAATCACAACAACTTTAACGTCGACTTGCTTGGCATGATTGTGTCGTTGTTGTCATAGTCGTTATTGTTCTTATTGAAGTTTCTGTTTTTGTTGTTGCTGCTGTCGTCTCTTTGGCTTTTTCAACAGCTGGGTGTAGGCTGCACAGGGGAAGTGGGCGGTAACGACGACGTATAAACAAAATGAAGCAGCAAACAAGTTTTTTTATTGCCATGTATCGTTTTTGTTGTGATGGTGTATGTAGGTACGTTTCCTCTTCACCCGCTAAACACGCTACACACTTATGTTAGCATTTCTTGTATATACTCGTAGTTTTTTTTTTGAAGTTTTTTCGTTTTGTGTTTTTTTTTTTTTGTTCGCCTTTGAAGACTTTTATTTGCGATCATTGCTATTAGGCCTGCAACGTTCTCTTATGTTATGCATTTCGACTCTCTTTGAGATGTCGCTATGGAAGGCGCACGTTTCGGCCACGCTTTTGCATTGGCATCTGAACAATTTCATAGTGTAGGAAAATTACAAACACGAGCAAAGAAAGCCATAGAATAAGAAACTAAAACAGAAAGCAAAAATTGTGCAAAAAGCTATTGACCAACACTATCGAAACAAGTTTAAATATATATTTCATACATGCATACGTACATACATATGTATATTAGATAAAAAGACAAATGCACACAATTCTGGCTTATTCATAAACTAACAACAACAACAACAGCTACAATAACAATGAGTACAGTAAATCACAACAACAAGGAGCACAGCAAACAGCAGCTATGAAAATGATTAAAGCAAATAAAAATAAGGAACAAAAACAAAACCAGACAAAACTATTGAAAAATAAACAATACAAAAAGAAAACTTAACAAATCATTGCTAATGCTGTGAGCTAGCCGAGTGAAGGGTGACGGGTGTTGCATACGGTATTTTTTTTTTTTTTTTTTTTGTAGTTAATTCAATTGACGATTGACAGCTAATCCCCGCGCGGCTAATGGTTGCTTTTGGAATTAACAATTTCTAGCGATCTTGCATCTGACTCATCCTTAAATACTGTCACAGTTGTAGATGAAGACGAAAAACAACAACAGCAACACACCATTATAAATTAAGCTTAAAACCACAAAAAAGTAGTTACTAATAAAAAAACAAAGAAATCAATAAATAAACAAGAAAAATACAGCAAAAAAAAAAAAAAAATATATATATATAAGTAAACTATAACTAAAGATAAGTAAATACATTTTTAAAGAGATAAGTAAAGGGAAGGCTCAACAATGTCGATAGCTTTGTTGGACAGACTTTCCAGTAGCTGCTTCCTTTTATTAGCGGCAATGAATTTGTGTTGTACTGTTTCTTTGCCGGTCTTGGCCCCACTGCATACACGTGTTGCTCCTAGCCAAAATTTAAGCCGCGGTATGAACTACACAGACTTCTTTGAGTCTCGTATATGCCGGATCAGGCGTGCTCGGTGGGTCGGTCGGATAGTGTAAAGCCTTGTGTGCATTTGGCATTTGGCATTTGGCGTGACTTCATGCTTTCACACACAAACCGAAAAGGATTGACTGCACGGAGATTTAAATCAGATGTGTGAAAGTCGCTAACCGCGAATGCTTATCAAGAACGAGAAATGTGGGAGCAGTCGCAGCCAGTCACTCAAGCAATGCTCATTCACTTGGTTAATTTGTGTCGTGTGGCCAATTTAAGCGGCAGACAGACAGACAGACAGACAGACATGCGAAAGGCGCCCACAGTGCAATGCAGTACACGCCTACCAAAATGCTGGCACAGTAGCACACGTCAAAGACGAAGCAGACGCAATCCTCCAGCGACCACAAACTGCGCTCATTCGCATGCATTTCCCTGATGCTATTAGCTTAGGTTGGCCAAATCGTGTATAGGAGCGAAGAAGATTGCAGTAGAGAGAGGAAGAGAGCGACAGTGAGATAGAGTAAGAGAGAGAGAGAGTGCTGGGGAGCAAGAGTTAAGAGGTAGAAGGCAAGTTCAAGACTACATTAAATTTATGAACTTCAGCAACTTAGCCAAGCTGTCAGACTGCAGCCAGCATCTTTGTGTTCTGTTTCGGTTTCTCTGTTTCTCTGCTGCTTTGTTGTTTATCTCTGTCTCTGTTCCTGTCTCCTTTTAATTTCATTTGCGGTTTTGTTCGCGTCGTTAGGTGAGTGAGTGGCAATACTGGTCTGGCACTGGCACTGCCACTGGCGGGAGTATGTCTTTCGCTCTGGAGTATGTCTTTCGGTTATTATAATATATTCGTGATTTTAGCCAATATTTTTGCGGTTTGGCACTTTTCGTTTGAGCTGCTAAGTAACAGACAGACTGGCTTGCATCCGGAGGCTAACGGTTTAGCTGACCTACACTGCAGCTGACTGCAGAAGCAGTAGCAGCAGACATCGGGAAATTATCTGCCAACACTTCAGTCATACATTTTTACTAAGGAGCGCCCTGAACTATTTGCATGCTCGCACATCATGGCTGCTGCATATGTGTATGCCTAACCAACTGTTCGATAATAACTGGCAGATTACGGTTTTGCGGATATGCCCGAGCAGGCAATTAAACTTCTCAATAATCCTATGGAAATGCAATTGAACTCTGATTATGACATTTGCTGGTTGTCATTTGTGCGCTTATATTCTATTTTCATTAAAAATAAAATTCATAGATGTGAAGTAGGGAATTTAAAAAAAAAAACAACATGAGACAACCAAGAGCTAATGCGATATGGGAATAAGTGACAATGCGTATAACTTTTGAACTCTCTGCGCAGGCAATTAGCGGCTGCCAGCTGCTCAAGTGGATTTAGCAACATCTGAGCTCAACTCAAGTCAAGTGAATCCCGTCCACATTCGAAGCCGAATAGCCAAGCAAGTGCAAGCCGAAGACTTCGGCGCAAATTCTACTCTGCTTATGGCTGAACTGTGCTGCTTATTTGCTGCACGTTTACAAAAAAAAAAAAGAAAAACACTCACAACAAAAACCTGCATTGTTTGCGTAAGTAAAAGCGGCTTAGCCTCACACACACATGCACACCAATTATGTGATACGCGACTCTCGACGGCGCATGGTCCTTAGCATTTGCTGAAAATCACTCAAGAACATGACGATTAAAACAAAGTCAGCGCTAGGCAAGTTCATTGCATGCGCATATGTATAAATCTTGCAATTATAGAGGATTAAGTCAATTAAGTTGTGCAAATTTTGGCGCATCGGCAGCAAAACAAAATGGCCAACTTTGACATATCTGCTAGATTTACGTCAAATAGATGTAATTCGAGAGGCAGACAGACAGTGTAAGAGGTCTTTTGCTGTTAAACTGTCAAGTTTATCAACGACGTCATGTAAATGATTTTTTTAAGTTGAATAATAAAAACAAAAAAATAAACGAACATAAAAATGCTAAATAAAATATCATAATGAAAAGAAAAAAAAAAACTGAAAATTTCAGTGATTGCTTACCCGATTTGGCGGGCATTTGCACGCCTTACAAAATCAAGTTTCGTTTGAATTCACGAAGTAAGTCGAAAAAGTGACGACGACACGATTTAGGCAGAGCGTCAGACAACGCGACATTTGTACAGCAGCGTTGCTTACTCATTGCCACAGGTGTGAGCTTGCAAAAAGTTTATGGTCAAAACCGATTTAAGCGTTTTTAGATTTTTCTCTTTCTTTTTTGATTTATTTTATTATTTTTTTTTTTTATTTTGTTTTTTGTAGAACACGCCTTGGTTTGCAAAGAAGCTTGCAGTACAGTCTTATTAGAGACTATAAAATATTAACAAGGCCATAGAGGACTCAAGCTTCTGTTTTAACTAAGCTCAAATATATTTGGTCAGGAACTTAAATGCAGTTAACAAGTCACAAAGAAGTTCTATAGACTGTGGCCAACTTTGTACAGCTGAGCTCACATGACAATGAAGACAAAGGAAAGGTCCAATCAGTCTGGCGGCGCCTGCCACTTGACGCTGTCCTTTTTAGAGCATCCGCTATGCTCTCAAGACGAGGCCTCGTTTGGCACTAAGCTTCTATTGCGAATAACTGCGTGTGGCACTTTGTTGTTGTAACAATTTTCAAAAGCCGAATTGAGAACTACATGAAATTTTGTTTTATTGCCATTTCCATTTCGAAAATAACAATAACAGTTAGAACTCCATTCGATAAAAAAAAACACGACTCGATTTGACTCGACTCGACGCTGGCAATAAAAACAACGACACGCGTTGGCTTACATATGTATGTGTGTGTATGTGAAGTAAGTATGTATGTGTGCATATGCATATGCGTCTAAGCAATAGACACACACACACACACACACACACACACACACACACACATGTGTAGTTCGCGATGTCTTTGCTAAACAACTTCTCAAAGTGTTTGACCTATTATGGTAAAAGTTTGAAAGCGCAAAACAAAATAAAAAATACAAACAAAAAATAAATAGAAAAAAAAAAAAAACAATAAAAAATCTACACACAAACTCTAAAGCAGACGCAAACGTAAATGTAAGAAAAATAAAAAAAAAAAAAAAAAAACCAAGAGAAAGAAAATATAAAAAAATAAAACAAATCGCGATAGTGCTAATAACAATAATAATAAAAAATGACACAACACGCTTCACGTTTCACATTTGGTTTCGTTCTATTCGCCAACAACTGAGTTACGGTTTCATATTCTTCTTCTGCTTTGGGGCACACTGAAAGGCATATCGCAAATCGAATGTAAAAACAAAGCAAAGCAAATATACAAAAACAAAATACACAACAAAAAAAAAAAATAAAAATAAAAATAATATAACCAACTAAATTAAATGTAAAATGAGTAAAACAAAAACAATATAAAGAAAATGAAAATGAAAATGCAGAAAAGCAGAACAGCAGAACAACGTGCAACAAAGACCGGTAGCCAACTGTTGCCTGTGCTGCTTATCGTCGTTGCTGCCCAGACAGACTCCCAGCTCCCGCTCTGATTGCGGCAATTGTGCCTAAACGCCAATCAGTTGCTTACGCGAGAACAATTGCCAGCCAGTGTTTTGTTGCTCGTATGTTGTGTTACGTTACGTCACGCTAAAGTGTCATGGCAGGCGCATTGCGCAGCGATCGTGGGCTATGGGCAGTGGGCAGTGGGCAGTGGGCGTGTAGGTAGGCGAGACGCGCACGAGTTGGATGACAAGCTGCCAGCCGATCACGGCAATGGAGCGTAACACAGTGAAGCTGCTGCCGGCAAGCGGCGTGCGAGACTCTCTTCTTCTTCTTCTTCTTCTTCTTCTTCTTCTTGTGCAATTTTCCATCGACGGCACATTGTAGCCCAGACAACATGCGAGCATGAGCATGAGTACGTGTTGTTGCAGTTGTCACTTTTTTTTGTTGTTGTTGCTGCTATTATCGCACAATTGTTGCACTTAACCATGGCTAACTGCAATCGACAATCACTGAAGTGCAATCAGCAAGGAAACACATCAAATTGCAACAAATCAAGTAGAGCGCGACAAACATTAAGATGACAATAATCACAACAACAACAACAACAACAAACACTGCTGCTGCTGTTGCTGCTGCTGCTACTCTAACTGACTTGCTAACTGGCTGAGTGGCTGACTGGCTGAGTGGCTGACTGGCTATGGCTATAACTGCCTGTCTGCCCAGCCTGCCTGCCCGCCTGCCTGCCTGCCAAACTGCCAATCTGCCGATGCAACTAACTAATGACCCTGCTGTGGGCAACACCGCCACACCAGCTAACATTGAGCACCTGTTTAATGGCTTCACTTCGCTTGCCCAACCTCGCCTTGGCTTGGCTTGGCTTGACTTGGCTTCGTTAGTTTGATTTACTTAACAGTTTTGTGTATTTTGTGCCCATCAAGTGCGACGACATTTTGTCTCCACACACACACACACACACACACATATACATAGGTAGCCGCAGTTTGTGACAGGGTGACTGCATTTTAAACATTTTCAATTAAGGAACTCAACGAAAAGCCAACATGCAATGGCACTTTGTATGCCAGAGAACTTGTCGCCTCATTGCTTCATTTGATTTCATAATTCTTCGTCAGCTGTCAGCTGTTCTGCTTCTTCTGCTGAATTTGTAATACACACAAAAGTAACAAAAAAAGTACAAGTCAAAATACTTAATAAGTCAAACCAACATCTTCAGGCATAAAAATTTCCCTAAAAATTTGGCAAAAATTGTCAGTGTAGCTGATGCTTTACTTTCTCTACTCTAGGTTTCGTAGAGTAGCCTTAGGAGTATCCTCTATGAATGCCGTTCTTTACAACTCGTCAATAAAGTAGGTTCATGTCTCATTTACAGAGTTTTTTTCCAGGTGTTTTTTTTATTAAGTAAATGAGCTTAAGCTAGAGAAACCCGATTTAACAGATTAAATTGCCAACCATTGTACAAATGCAGATCAGTTTTTTATCTAGTTAATCGGCAATGCTTTGACTATCTATTTGTCTCAGTTCTTTGCCGCAGCTCACTGAGCCACACACACACACACAGCGGCAGGTCATCGATTTGATTATTTGCTTGTTCCTAAGCTCCTCCTGCTTTGTTAACTCGAATGTAATGTGATTAACTTAGTAATAATTTGAAGCGATTTCATGCAACTTTTGCAATTGTGAGCCAATCTTTATTTCCAAGATTTAAATGAGTTTTGCTGCCAAGCAAAGTTTGCGCGCAGGCGCCAATCTTTGTTTGCTGCATGATTGCGCTTTCTGGTATACATATGTAATTGTTAGAATCTGTTGCTGTTGCTGCTATTTGTGTTCATGTTCGTGTCCATGTCCGTGTTGCTGATATTCTGGCTGTGACAGCCACATACATACATATAGCAAAGTGAACGTGTTCACTGCGCCAACTCTGACATTCTAATTTTCTCATAACTTTAGAAAGGTAAAACAGAAAAAAAAAGGTTGCAAACTGCAACAACGCAACATGAAACAAATAACAAATAAATAGGATTTTAATAAAAGAAAAAAAAAAAATAAAAATAAAAATAGTACACTGTGCAAAAATTACCCGAAAATAAAATAAAAAATAATAAAAGCCAAACATCAAACACTTTTACTAATTAGTACAAAGCGACAACATTTAAGCTGAATATGCTGTGCTGAACTGTACTTAAAACAAATGACTTAAGCAGCGAACTTGGCTTTTATATATGTACATATGTGCATAGAACACAATGTGAAGAAATGTTAAATGCAAGCCAACGAATCAACTGATTGATGCACACACAACTCAGTTTGCTGAAAATCTGAAATGTCTTGATGCATTTTAAAATGATTTGCAAAATGCAAAAAAGCTCAGTTTGCTGCTTATCTTTAACAAATAATGTTTTTGTCTCTTTTAAAAGGTAACAACATGTTGTTGATGTTGTTGGGTTTTTAGTTTCAATTGAAGGTAGGCAGCTAAAGCACACTTCAAACAGAATTTGCCTACAGCAAAAAGTAGAATATATCTGAGCTGACTACTCACACGGTTTGCCACTTCGTTCGCAGCCATTTGACTGTTGGCCTGTTTTCACCATCGCCTCTGCCTTGCCAAGCATGCTGCTGCCTTTTCATTTGGGCTTTGGTTAGCTGTGCTCCGCGTACATGGCCAAAAAGTCAACCCTGTTAGTGACCCAAAAGCAAATAATAAATGCCTTTGTCTTGTGTGCTTTTATTTGCAAACAGGTGAAAGGCAAAATCAAAGTGGACCAAAGCCGAAACGACTTATGTACATGCACAACATTTACGATTATTGCATAAGAAGTCAACATTCGCCCGCAAAAAATAACAAAACCAAAAAAAAAATCAAAACAACAAAAAAATAAAAATGCAAACACAGTAATACAAACCTACAAAAGCCATGAGTATTGGCCAGCAGTAAGAAAAAAAAAAGAAAAGAGAACATCATAATTATAAAGAACAAATGTCCAATCGCTTATTTGGTTGAATTTTAAATTTCTTTTCCCTATTCTTATTTTCTTACTCTTTTGGCTTAGTTTTGCTTTAGGCAAATTGTCATTTAAATTTGATGTAGATTTTATTGCCTTTTTTTTATATTTATAGATTTATAATCTTTCGCCAAAATTTTTATTATATATATTTTTAAATTATACGTCATATGCAGAGAAAAAAAAAATCGACCATAAATCACAATACAGCAATATTTGCTATGCATTTTTGATTTTGCAGTCATGTCTTTAGCAACATATGAATGAGTTTTTATTTTGAAATGTTTAAGTACATGCCATGAAATGCTTGATCCACCATAAATGTCAAAGAAGACCCTCTTATGTGCGTATATGTATAAGTATGTGTGTGTGTTGGCTGACTCGTTTGGCAAAAGTGCTTATTTTTTTACAGCAGTCATAAGCACATTTAATATGAAGTTTGTTGCCATAAGGAAATTGTTTTTTTAATTGCACGGCGTAAAATGCGCGAAAGATCAGACGAAAAATGCTGAGTTTGTGCGTAAATGTCGACTCAAAGGAATAGATTAGCGCTGCGTATGATTGGCAACATTGGTTGCCAACACGAGCAATGTAATTCATGGCTTGCTCCATGCAATGTCAAGTGCTTAAAACTAATAAAAAGAAAACAAATCTATGGCCAAAAAGAGTGTTAAAACAACAACAACAACAACAACAACTATAGCAATGAAACCATGTCAAAGTTACTCAGATTCGCGTAGTAATTCAGTTAGCAGACATGGCTGTCCATCAAAAGAGAGACTAGCATAAGCAACAACAACAAAAAACAAACTATCAAATAAACAGAAAGCAGAATAAAACAAAAGAAAAAAAGAAAAAAAAAAAAACAAAGAAAGAAGCAAATATCTGCCAGAGGGCAGAGCTCCATTAACAAAGCCAACTGCTGGACCAGCAACTACATCAGCAACAGCAGCAGCAACACTAGCAATAACAAGCAATGAACTTATTTGTAATGTTGCAAAGAGCAACAACAATCACAACAACAAAAACAACAACAACAATGTGCAATAAAAACAAAGTAACAGATTGTGGCTTTGACTAAGTACGAGATCAGGGCCTGCAGCAATATAAGCGGTTAATAGCAACATCAGCAACAACAACAACAACAACAAAAACAAAAAACAACCACAACAATTATTATTATTATTATTACTGCAATATGTTGGCTGGCAACGTCGTTGATCTTCAGTTGTCGGCCGGTCGTCAGCCATCGACGACGGCGGCAAACATTCGCAGCGTCAGGCCCGAAGAGTTATCAGCAGCAGCAGCTAAAAATTGGGCGTAGCGAATTCACTGCGCCAATGTGGCAGCGAAACGTTAAACGCCACTCGGCCAGGCGATCGTGCAGGTGGACAGCTTTGGGCAGGCGGGGCAGCCGAGGCAGACGGGCAGGTGGGCTGGGGGCAGCTGGACAGGTGGACGCAGACGGGCTATCGGCCTATGCACGCTTTCATGCTTGGCCTGCACACCGCTGACTACTGCTCTGACTGCTTGCCTGTCTGCCAGGCAGGCTGAAGTCTTTGCCTTTTGCATTTCCTTGCCTCAACGTGAACGTCAACGTGGCCGCATACAGTAGCCGGCTACTGTTTCACTGATTTATTGCCTCGCGTTCAAGACACCATTTAAAGCATTCGATTTGCTTTTCGTTTTTTCGAATTTAGCTTTTTGTCTTTTTTCCCCCTCTCAATTTAAGTTTTTTTGTTTTTTGGTTTTTTTGTTTTTCCGTATTCTATTATTTTTGCTTTTTGGCATTTGGCTTTGCAATTTTTTTGCTCTTGCTGTAGTTTTTTATTGGGTTGCTTTATTTTGATTGTTTTGCCTTAAGCGAAATTTGAATGGCTATGAACTATTACAGAAATTTTAATGTTATTTAATAAATAATAATAAATAAATGAATGCAAATAAATAAATAAATCAAAAAAAAAAAAAAAAACAAATTGCACGAAACTGCAAAAAACCTTTTTGCAATTAACGAAGCGAAATGCTTTGCAATTATACAACCGCCAATCGCCAACTGACACCGCGTCAGCGCGTGCACCACGCTCCCTGCTCCCTGCTCCCTGCTCCGTGCAACGTTTCGCCCTGTCTTGCCTTGTGCCGCCTCTGACGCTGCCTTTGACGCTGTCGCTGACTCGAGTGCATGATTCATGCATGCAGGCACGTTTACGTTCATTTGGTCGCTCGAATCGGTTCTGATGTATGCATACCTACGTACGAGTGTACGCGAACTTGTAAGGCAGTTGGTTGGCTGGCTAATTTAAATACGGTAAACTGACTAACTTTTACTTTTTTAATTATTTTAATTATTATTTATACTGAAAATTAAATTATGGCTATGAGTAATGCACGGTTAAAGCGTAGCGTAGCAAGCTTTCAACAGCAAATGGTCAATACTATTTTTTCTCACCTTGGCCAGGCACCGCTCCAAACTTCTTTCACCAAATCGATTGATCGATAAGCTATAGCAACAACAACAACAACAACCGTTGGAAGGGGCAACTTCATTCCAAACTTTTTTTTATAATGCCAATAAATAAGCGCCAGTTGCTCTAATTTAAATAGCCAAAAAATATGTGCAGCATTTCTTCAATTTAACGATGCTAAACAGCGATCACTGCAGAAGGCATATCAGTCAAAAAAATAAAGATGCGACTCCTTTTTTAGGATTTCTAAACATAACTACAAAGATCTCTATAAAGTTAGGATATACAATCATGTAGATTCCTTTTCTTTTTATTTTTTATTATTTTATTTTTGTATTAAAATATTTGTAATAGCAAGACCCATTATAGGCCCCAAGCTTGGTTGCATTGTGCTGCCTAATCACATAAAATTTTCCAATACTTTTTTTTTTTTTTTTTGTTGGCTCTGAAATAATTCATTTGCATTGAACTTGATTTGAATAAAAATGCTCAAATACGAGCTTTTTTATTTTTATTTTTAATAATAAAAAAAAAAAAATAAAAAAAAAAAAAAAAACAAATTAAAAACCTTAAAAATAAAACGTTATACAAAACCTGTTTGACTTCTTGCTGCCAGTCAGACTTAGACACGAGTAAAGTGAAAATAAAAACTACACAGGTCCATTTGTTTTACTCACCTGCAAATAGAACGAAATGGGAGACAAAAAAACGCATTAAAATTTACAAGTAAGTATTCAAATTCGCATTGTAATTAAATTCAATTTGTTTTCATTTGTTATGCAATTGCGCATACAACAAATACAACGACAAAATTGCAAAACTCATGAATGACTTAAAAAAATAATTCACCAAAACCATAATGTTCCAAAATAGAGATTACTCAAGAGATTTGCAAGAGGAAACTTGCAGGCAAACATGAGTCAATGCAAAATGATATAGAAATAAAAAATCCGTGAGTTTTCTAATTTGCCGGATGCGCCAGCAGTTGAACAAGCCAAGTGCGAGAGTTGTTGAGTGGAAGAGACCAAGAGAGGGAGAAAGATCTTAAGTGGCAGATTAAGTTAGAATAATCAAGTTGCATGATTATCGTGGATAAACAAAATTCAGAAAACTGAAAACAGATTCTGTGTTATTCTTTTTTTTTTTTTTTTTATAATGCATAAATTATTTTATAGCATATTTTATATAAATGATATGGAAATATTTTCACTTTATAATATTGGGTTATTTAAAAAGTATTGGCTTTTTTAATACTAGATGGTGTTGATATTCATATATCGTACAACACTAATCCGCTTAACTTTTCACACAAGCTATGAATTACAGAACTGTCTTTACAAAAAATTTTGCCTGAAATCTTACCTTTGAAACACGTGTTTGTATGACACAATCGGATTAGTGATATGGGTATCAACATCAACAAAAACCGCGAGTACTTTTTAACTCACTCACTTAATTTTTATATAATATATAATATATAGATTGTTAATAAAAATTAAAATAAAAAAGAAAATGAAAATAACATTTTCAATTCCACGAATCGGAACTATATAGTACATTTATGTATATATATGAATAGACCACATGCCATAGACACCTTCATGCACTGAAAATCTTTTGGAATAACTTTTAACTCGATTAGTGTTCACAGACAGTCGATTTGTTCATGGCGTGTGCACACCATATCAAATGATGCCATATTCAAATCAACAAACCCAATCCACGTTGCTGAGATACTTTCGGTGTTTATGTTTCTCTTTTGTTTTTTATTTATTTTTTTTTTTTTTTTTTTGTTTTTAATTTTTTTTTATCTTGTAATTCGTTGTTTTTCACTTTTATTAGCACAAAGACAAACAATTCCAGCGAAGTGCATTTCGTAGACGAAGCAACAGCAAGCAGCGCACCAAGAGACGAGCAGTGGCCGGAGGTGGCGAAGTGAGCTGGGGCGAGGCGACAGAGTCACCGCAACATTGACAAATGCTTATGTAGATGCAAAGATACAAATATGTATGTGCGAGTATTTACACAGCGTTTAAAAAGATACGCACACACGGACGCATGCACGGACGTATGTTTTTATGAGCATGTCAGTAACACGAAGAGAGTCTGTCAAATCTTTGGGTCTTGATATTCAATTTTTTTTTTTTTTTTGTGGGTCTTTTGCCGCTGGGTTTCGGTTTTTTTCTCTCGTAGTTTGTATTTTTGTTTTTTTTTTTTTTTTATTGAGTTGTTTGGCTTTCGGGGGACTCATTAAATGCAGTTAAGCTGTGCTGCTTTTTTGTTTAACATTGTTTTTTTGTTTTTTAACAGCCACCTTTGTGTTTTTTCTTTTTCAATTTTTATTTTTTTTTTTTTTTTGTACCCTACACTGCGTAGATTTGATGTGAGCCTGGAGACTTCACAGTTGTAAAATTATGCTACTCTGAGCCTAGCTTGGAGATACTGCAAAACAATAAATTAAAAAAATCCAGCTAACAGAACGGAGTGACATTAAAATGGAATTGCTGTTGCAACAAAAGCTCAGACGAAATTTTAAGGCCATATTTTGTTGATGAATAATGTAAATAAAAAAAAAAAACCAGTTAAATTTTGTTTTTATTTTAATTTCAGTTTTTTGGCCAATAAAAATTTCTTTAGAAAATTGATGCGTAAGATTTGAGGAGCAGCCAGCATAGCAGGGTATTTAAATTTCGGTAAGCCACAGTGAATGAGTTGTTATTTCGTTGCTGCGGCCAAAGACAAATCTCGATTGACCCAATTAGATATAACGACAAGATACTTACACCAACAACAACAACAACGACTATTTGCTGAAATTCGAGTATGTTATTTTATTACAAGTTTTCGTTTTCGTTTTTCTTTTTATTTTTGTCTTTGTTTGTTTTTATATTTTATTTTTTTTTTTTTTTCTGTTTTTATGATTATTTTTCATTTTGAGTTATATTTACATTTTTAATGTGCATTTAATGTGCTACTCACTGTTAAATTTCAATTCACATTTGTTATGCTAATATCACTTAAGATTTTCAACTGGAATGCCGCATAATCATAGTGAGATGAAATGTCTTCAGGAGTTGTGCCTACAAAAGCCTATTTGCTCTAAATGACAAATTCAAAGATATATTGCCTGAAATAAAATAGGCGCCGTGAGCTCAACGCTGCCTCAGCTGGACGCATGAGATGCCAGAACCGACTGCATAATTGCCAAAAAAGTTTAGAACCCGGAGAGCCGACGATGCACAGCCTAAAGGAGTCTCTGCTTGACTAGCGGGGGCATGCCAAGAACGTCAGGAAAGATTGTTATTAAAGATCTAATTAAGGCATCTCAGCAATGTACCAAACTGTTCAGTTTAAAGAGGAATCAAATTGTTTAGATTTATTAATATTTAAATTTTATGTATATTATAAAAATTTTTTGCTAATTGTGAAGTTTCCCTTGCTCCGCTGCATATAAGGACGGCAAATCTTCTACTCCATACATTTCAGAGCTGCATATTGCCGCTGCTGAGTTGGCATTAAATTGTTTCTTAAATATTACTTTAATGTTAAAATTGTTTGTTTTGCTATGTAATATCAACTGACTTATGGCTCTTAATTTTCGGCTGCTCATAACTGAATGAAACTGAATTGAAATGCCGCAAAAAAAAAAGAAGGAAGAAGTACGACTGAAACAGGCAAAATGAGTCAATTAAATTTTATGCAAAATTGCGAAAAGCAAATAATAAAAATAATGTGTACTTAAATGGATATGCACATATGTTCATATATATATCATATGCACACACACATGAGTGTGTGTGTGTGTGTGTGTGTGTATGAGTGAATGAATATCAGTTTCGCATGCTGTACACAGTTGGAGTTGCCGCTGCATGCAGAAGAACAGGAAAAGAAAAAAACAAAGTTTCCTTTTATTTATTTGTATTAATTTATGCTTCACATACACATATATATACATATATATATAAATATATATATATGATAATACATATTAACATTAATTTTGTTTGGCTGTGCTGCCCGCCACTGTGCTGTGATGTGCTGTGCTCTGCTCTGCTCTTCTGTTCTGTTCAGTGCTGTTCGGTTAGGTTCTTCGCTGTTTTAATGCCTTGATTTTGATGCATTGAAGCTTGATGAATGTGAAATATAAAACGCGCAAGCGATACACTTCCATTGCGAGTGTATGTACGTACAAGACGATGACGAGTAGCCGGGGCAATGTGTGAAAGGCCGCATGAGCGACAAGCGGCATTCATATTCATGTATGCTGCATACATTTGTACATAGTTGCGCGCTCAGCTCTGTGCCGCCCAGCTGGCAAGTAGAATCGAGCCGAGCCAAGCCAGGCCAAAGCGTATCAAGCCAGCATCAGCGCCAGCGCCGACTCCGACATCAACTGCAATAGCAACTTCAAATAAAATTAAACGAAGCCAAGCGACTTCGACTTAATCAGACGCCTGGCAGTGCGCTGGATTTCGTTGAGGGCGTGGCTGCCACAAGTTGGCTTCAATTCAATTTTATTATGAAGTAAATGATGAAGACAGCGCACAGGCAATCCCGATCCCAGTTTGAGTGAGTGAAGCAACAGCAAGCGTCTCCTCGCCCTCTCACCTCGTCCCCTGCTCGACTCTAACTTTTGCTCCATGTGCAGATTATCTCCCGCTTATTCCTTTTGTAAAATCTGCTGCTCTGTCTTTTTTCCTCCTTTTTTTTTTTATTTTTATTTATATTTTTATTTTCCGTTTTCTGTTTTTGTTTTGCTTTTTGAATTGTTTGTTGTTTGCATACAATTTTTATTATGATTTTCATTTCATTTCGTATCAAATTAAGGAATTCCATGAATTCTTGTGCTTTGGCGGCGTAACGTGGCGTTGCATGAGTTTAGGCATGGCGGCATACGCCAGGGCTACCGCTACGTTGGCCGGAGGCAGGCGGGGATGCTCTGTGCTTGTGTGCTGATGCGCAGAAATGGTGAAATGGTGAACTTAATTCAAAGTTTCACACAGCGCCTCATGCTGAGTTGTTGATTGAGTAAGTGCATGTGTGGCAGGCGTACAGTGGCCACTGGTCTCAACGGTCAGTCGGTTTGCTTCTCCTTCATGCTCTTTCTCTGTTGGTTGCTGGTTGAATGATTGATTGATTGATTGATTCACTGAACCAACTGATCAGCTTTGATGGCATGCATACATGACAAAGCAATGCAGTCAAAGTCAGTAAATTTCGCTTTTGTTATGTAAGGTTTGCCGTGTGCAATTTTGGTTGAGGAATTCTCGAATTAGGCTGCACTCATGCTGTGCTGAGTTCAAAGCAAAAGCGTTTCCGTTCTTGCAATTTCTCATTACTGTTGCCGTGGGCGAGTGTGTGTGCGGCTATCGTGCGTGACAGCCGATAGCATAGTGGCAGTTGGTTTATGCTAAGGACATGCAATGCTTTGTGACCTTAATTGTGCTTATCAATTATTGGAATTATTACGCAACGAAAACAAAAACAAATTAAACAAAAACTCATGAATTGGTAGAAAAGTATTTGAAAAATATTTATCAACAATTCATGATTAAACAGAATTCGTATATTTATATAATAAACATATTTATATTATGAATATTTTTATAATTTCGAAGAATACCGTCAGCACAGCAGAGATAAGCGGTGGGAATTTCAAAAACGTCAGCATTTAATTTAAATATAAGAAAAAAAAAAAGAATATAAAATATATATTTATTTTAGAGTACAACAACGTCAGCAATGGCAAATGAGCAACAACAAATATAGCAAAAACAATAAAGCACACATATACACACACAGACACACAGTACTTGTAATTTTACAAATAACAAAGGCAAATACAACAACAACAACAACAACCATAACAATACCAATAAACACAAAACAAACTAAAACTCATGCATGATTAATAAAATTCTTATTCATCTACGAAATGAGTTTCTCGAATTTCTGCAGCTGCTTTGACATTTCAATTTAAATTTATTTAAAATGGAAATAAAACTCGAAAGATTATAACAAAAGCAAAAATATATACATAAAAAAAAAAAAAAACCAAAAAAAAAAAAAAAAAATCAAACTAAAATTAAAAAGTTGAAAACACAAATTATGCGCAAAATGTGAAATTTCCTTATAAAAGACATAAAATTTAATAAATCTCAATAAAATATTGAATTCTTTTTATATGCATTTAATTCGTTACATATGTATAACGGAATAAACGAGTTTCACATTTCACAGAATGGATTTTCAGGAGATTGCATTTAAATTGAACTTTTCTGCTACTGTGACGATAAAGTAAATTTTTGGTTTTTATAAGCTTTCGTTATTATAATATATGTATACTCGTATGCTTTTGTTGTTGTGTTTCTGTGTTTTTTGGCCTCTTTTTTCTAAGAAACCGGCAGCGCTTATTCTAGATAAATCAGTGAGCAGTCACAGCTTATTTATTTGCAAAAAGAACAAAATGAAAAAATATATCAAAAACAAATTCAATTAGACTATCTACGTTCTGTTTTCTGTTTCTGTATTTTTTGTTTTGATTTCTCTTTCACTTATTCAAAATTCAAATTCAATTTTCTTTCAAACTCAATATATAATATACATATACTAAATATATGCATATATACATACGAACTTTGTTGCAATGCTTTTCTATGCGTGCTTTGAATAGATTATTAAAATTTGTCGCCATTGCTGCACACTCCTCTCTGCTGTGCTGCAAAATATAGGCCCAAAGCAGTGTCCACTTGTGAGGACATGATGATGATGATGTACGTTAGAAATGCATCTCGAAAGTTCTATAAATTATTGACAATTTGAACTTGGTTCATATACATGTATGTGCATAAATCCATGGAATTATGGAGCAGATAGTGCTGGCAAATATTCTACCATTCTGGTACTATATCTCACAAAATAAAAACATTTGTACTGATCACTTATTTTAACGCACTAAAATATTGAAATGAGTTTCATTTGTTCTCGTACGCGTTCGAATTGTTGGCTCTGTTGGAGGTCGCGATCATCAAAATGCGAAACTTGTATTCAATTTAAGTTGATAATACGCGTAAAATCCAATCACAAACACACGCACACACACACACACACACACACACACGCATGCATACAAGTGAAATATTGTTGAAGAAAAGAGAAACTTTTTCGCTGCGTTCAATCAACTTTGATACATAGAGATTTTTCTTAAATTTTGATACGTGGCAGGCAGGCAGGCAGCCATTTTATTTTTAGAAAATTTTTACGTACATATACTTTTATTTTTTATTTATTTTTTTTTATTGTTACTGTTTCTGCTTCTTCTTTGCAACGCATTCGGCTCACAGCTCAAATGAAAAATACAAAACATATACACAAAAACAAAACAAACAAAAAACAAAAAAAAAAAAAAATAGAAAAGGAAAAATATACTAAGAACAGAATGAAAAACGAATTAAAAAAGCATTAATAGAAAAACAAAACAAAAAATACAAAAACAAAACAAAATAATATGAAGCAAGTAGACAGGAAAAAAGTGTGCAATGTGAATCGAAATAAAAAAATTGCACAAGAATTGTTTTTTTTTTTTTTTTGCTAATGCTTAACCTACTCCTCAATGTGCAATTTCCAAGCTATGAATTTAACTGTAAACATAATTTATTTTCCGAGGGAGCAGATCAAATGCTATGAGGTGCTACTGCATTCTTCCGAATGGGTATGACTTCTCATATTAATCCCCCCCAAGTTAACAAATTATACGGAATTCACATCCATTCTCACTGAAGGATTGTAGTTTTTTATTGAATACTTTTGACTAATTTATCTTAAATGCGCAGTTTTTTTTAATATACATATGTTAATAATTAAAGATAAAAATTTCTCATTTGTATTTGTACACATTGGCTTGATATGCTTCTTCAGAAAATGCGGGAAAAGCCAACAATTGGCCATTAGTGAATTAAGTAAATCAAATATGAATGTCTGTGCATATTTCACTTCATATTGGCAGCCACAGCAGAATGTCAATTATCACGCGGCATACGCAGGAATGCAGATTGTCCGTGGCAACTTAAATTGAACGTCGCAGCAGGCATTGGTCGGCCCGCTTACTTCGTATGCTCATCTGCGGTTGGCGCTTCCGAGCGACTGTCAAGGTGTGCAGCCCACGTTGATGCCGCGCATAATTCTTGGCATAACGAAGCAGACATATTTGTTCATAACATTTATGAAAACGCATTCAGAATATTCTTTGCCGTTCGCTTGATTTTTTTTTTTTTTTGTTTTTCTTTTCTCTTTTTCCATTTTGCAATGTTCACTTTTTTAAGTGAAACGTATACGAAACACGAGATAAAAAATTACCAGCATTCTTTGCGCCGCACTAAATTAAAATATCAAAAAACCACTGAACAGCAGAGGATGATGCCGAACACCCGGCCGGGCTTGCAGTCGGCTTGTGCAGGCGGAAAAGTGGGGTCACACACACACACCCACACAGACACACACACACGCTCACTCTCTGACTCGGCCGCACACAAGGCGAGTGTGACCCACAGCCATGGCGGGGTAACATGCATCAAAACAGAGTTGCATGCAACATTTGCTTCATTACCGCATGTTAACCGAAAACAAATGCGTGTATGTCAGAAACGAGTTCGTCCAACAGTCCAGCAGCCCAGCAGCCCAACGGTCCTTCCGTCCGGCTTGTCCGTCTGCTTGCACAAAGAGGCAACGTTGCATATCCTGTCGCTCGTCCGACTGCTTTGTGCCTGCCACACTGTCTCTCCCTGTATCTCCTCCTTCTGACTCTTCTGCCTTTGCATTTGTCTTTGCCTGCACATTCATACATTCGCACATTCGTTTATTCAAATGTTGTAGCAAAATGGCAGTCGAGCGTTTCCCAGCTGTCGGTCGGCTGTGTCAGTTGCACTGCTCTGGCCAAATTGAAGAATTTCATTCAAAAGGCTTGCGCTGTCCGAAATGGCATAAAAATCCGAGTCGTAGGAGGAACGACTACCGAATCGCCTTTGCATGGGTAACACCGTAATGTAGCCAACATTCAAAGGTACATTAGCTCAGATATAAAAGACGAACCGATGTTGATGAGGCCAGAGTTGAAAGTTAAACAGCATCAAGTTGGAATACTCCACACGCGACTGCATCTGCTGCCACCAAACTGATACCGTGTAGAGAACAAAGTATAATAAATGCTGGATCAAATATGTGCAAGGCATCATATTCATATAATATATACAATACTTTTGGTGTAGAACAACAATTACACAGCCTTGACTAGACGCTGCTAAAAGTCAAGGGTTAAGAATTGAAATTTTGTGCAAAATCAATGTGCTGCAAGTTGAGAAGAATGATTTGAAGCCACCCGTGCATTGCATTTGTGTGTGTGTGCATCTGTGACTGTCTGACGTGGGTCTGTGAGTGCGACTCTGCAGATCCTGAAATGAAATGAAACGCAACGCAACGAAACAACGCTACAACTACCGAGGAATGCACAATTTTGTTCATATTGTACAAGAATGGAATTTCCACTCCCGCTCACTTACGTTCCAAACTCGCTCCGTTTCTCTCCATTGCTGTCTCTATCTCTGATGTTTTCGCTGCTACTGCCTCTGCCTCTGCCTTTGCCTCTGATTCCGTCTCTGCCTTTGCCATGTCATGTTGCGTTGTGAACTCTGATTCTGATTCAGGAAAGAACATTTTTTTTTTTTTTTACCATACTGACGAAACTGAATCGACGCTGCTGAATCCTCCACACTCTGACAGTTTGTGTGAGCAACTCGATGACTGACGGACGGCTGAACGGATGGACGGGCTAACGGGCGTGCAGAATAAGTGAGTGAGTGAGTGAGTGAGTGAGTGAGTGAGTGAGTGATTGTGCAGACTACTGCCATTGCTTGGTTTCGCTTGGAATTTTGATTGTGCATGCAACAATTCACATATTCAAGACCCATCGTGCCCATTTTCCCGCAATCGTTGCCGTCCACCCGCCACTTGCCACTTGCCACTAACCGAAACGTGAATGCAAGCCAGAGCCAGCGAAACAAAACAAAACCAAACCAAACCGAATCAAGCCAAGCCATGCCAAGCCAAGCCAAGCCAAACCAAACCGAACCGAGCCGAATCTGTATACTGCATCCTGTCAGTTGCTCTGCCATGCATATGCCCTTGGTCCTGTCGTCCATACCTTTGTCAGCGTTGATGCGCTCTGATTGTGCGTCAGTGTTAAAATTAATGTTGCACATATTTTCGGTTTGCCTTTTTCGACTTTTTTGCCCCGTCCCCCACTCTGGCAAATTTTTTGTTTTGTATTTTTATTTTTTTTTTTTTTTAATATTACTTTTCTGAGTTTTCTCTGTTGCATGGAGAATGCATGGAGCATGCATGCATGCATGCATGCATGCATGCGCTCTGCCATGCATCCTTTGGCAACTGACATAGTCAACGATTCGACAGATTTTTCAACTACATTTTGATTTGTGTTGTGTCGAAATAATGTTGTTATTGTGCCAAGTGCCATTGTTTCAATAAACAACAACAAAATCAATTAAAACACACAAAACAAAGCATATGCAAATAAGGAAAACAAAAATCAAATAAAAACATTTTTGTCAAAACCAAAAACCAGAAGAAAAAAAAAAAAAACAGAACAGAACAAAAGAAGAATGCAAAACAAAGGATGCGTTGCGAGGCCGACGTAAATGAATGAAATGAAAGTGTCCGCAAGCAAAGTTCACATAGCAAATTGAAGTTATGCACGAAATATTTCCGAGTGCATGCAGTAAATTTGTTTTGCAAGTCGCAAACGCAACAAACGAAAAGCAAAAATGGCAACCCTTTCATGAATACCAAACAATCAGGAGTAACAAATGCACGCATATTAACGGACCGCAGCCAACATGACGTATACGTGTTCATATTTCATGCATCGTTTATGCATCGCTGTCGCTTGGCACCCGACATCAGGCACCAGGCCGCAGGCACAATATTCGCTTGACGATGCCTGTGGCATGTGCTATTGTCTTTTCACTGCACTGTACTACCCGTTGCGTAAACATCAAGCATAAAAGTAATCGAATGCAAAGTAGCCAATTTAGATGCTAACGTGTCGGCCGACCAGGACACGTGGACACGTGGACACGAACGAAACCGCATGCGATGATGCGTTCATGCGCGCATGTAAACGCGCTGCATGCCAAAGCCAACGCGGTAAAAAATCAAATGCATGCAATGTTTCAAAATCATCATAGCAGCAGGCTAATAAAGTGCATCAATGCCTGCAAAGGATATGCCAGGATGCAACTCACGCTCGCGTATATGGCAAATGAAATGATTGAATTCATAAAAAATAGACACGTGCAACTGCTGCATCACGCAGGGAAATCAAACAGTTATGTATAATTACTTCAGTTTTTTTTTTGTTTTTTTTTTTTTTCAAATTAGGGAAAACAAAAAAAAGTGAAAAAAGAGCAAGAAACATGGTAGCATATTGCGCACAATGCAAACGAACGAGGTAATGGACAGATTTGCTTGGCTGCCTGCGGCCAGAAGCCAATTTGGTATTCACTCACTCACTGACAGACAGACAGACAGACAGACAGACGGATGGACAGACAGACGGATGGATATGCACATGGGCGAACGCACAGTTGAGTGCTCGGGCAGATGGACACGGGTAATCAACAAATGAAAAACGGATTTTCGCATTGCACTTCCGTTTTTTTCTTCATTTTTTTTTTTTTTTTATTTCATTTATTCTTTCGTTTATTTTTCCGATTTTTTCGTTTGCTTATTTTTTCTTCTGTCTTCTTTTGTTTTTGTTTTTTTTTTTGTTTTTTTTATTTCTGTCGAGCTGTTCAGTTTTCCGTAGCACAACAACAACAACAATAACAGCAAATGTTAAATAAAGACAAATATGTACGTATGCAACCACAACAACAACAACAATACCAAGAACAACAATAAAAAGCCTGAAATTGCATATACAGAGCAAACAGAAACTGAAACAGAAACAGAAAAAATGCAGCCAAGTCCGCGCAGCTAAAAGGCATTCTGAGGCTCAGACTGAGAAGTGTAAAGTCATGGTCAGTCCGTTTTGACGTTAACAACTGCCTGGCATCGGTCGGCATTGGTCGGCTTTGAAGGTATAACTGCCAGCGGGGTCACGGGTCACGCGGGCCGCCAATTCGCGCGCTGCTGCTGTGACACAACAAATGGCATGGAGAAATCAATTCACTTGATGGCGCAATTCAGTGCACAGCATCACAAGCTTCCATTCGCAGTGGACAGGCAACTGACTGCTCAGGGCAGAGTGCAACATTGCGTATGAGTGATTTTTCTGTTTTAACTTCATGTACATATGTGAAGATGACGTGAGCGTCATATGCTTATAAAAGCAACTTGTGGTCATAATTTGCCATTTCAAATCTAACTAATTCGCTTAGCCAGTTTCTCATGTTCACAACTGCCGCAAGCCAATGAAAATATAAATAAATAATATAGCAACTAAGCTGTATTGGCAAAATAGGCACACAGGGTGTTCCATAATGCTCTTAATGCTGCGATAATTTTGAGATTGCTAAACACAGCTGCCTCCTCTTTCTCCTTAAGCCTGCTTTGATGAAACCTAAGGACTGTGTAACTGTTTACCAATCGCAGCACCAAATTACAAAGTCCTTCCGTGAAACACATTTGGTCAGCACATGAGAGAAGTCGCATGTAATGATTGCACTGCATGTGCGATAAAAAATAATTAAATTATTTGCTGATTGTGTGCTCCCCATGGAGTCATGGAAAGCAACAAAAATGCACAGACCCCACCCTCCCCCAGCTTTACACAAAACTGAGCCAATAAAACGCTGCTCTGCTGCATTTTGCGTTGGCTGTGGTAAATTATTTTAAGCATTTACATTTTTTTTTTGTTTTTTTTTTTTTTGTTTTATCGTTTTTTGTTTTTTTAATTAATACAGCTAAATTGTGTTTCAGTAATGCACACGCACATAACTGAATAATAAATTGTTGTTGGTTTTTCGTTCGTGTTTTTTTTTTTTTTGTGTTTATTTTTTTTATTTTCGATTTTGTTTTTGGTTTTTTGTGGTAACGAAACGTAACGAAACGAACATGTGCAGGCTGGCACATGCATGCACGCGTCTCTATTTGTTTGTTGTTGAAAAATGTGAAAAATCTTAATTAACTTGATTTGTTAGTTTTCAGCATTGGTCGCGTTGCCATGTCACGACTTTTTCATCCTGTCCACTCTACAGCGTTTCCTCTCCACACCGCTTCACTCTCATTTTTCGGTCTGGCTGTCCACAATGCCCTGGCAATCGAGTGAATATGCCACAATATAGCAATTGCCATGCTACTCAACACTCAACACTCGGCACTCTGCACTCAGCACTCAAAACTCACAACTCGTCCTGTACGACTGCTGCATTCTTTTCTCTTCTTCTGCTGCTGAGGTTTTCTTTTTTCTATGTTTTTTCCAGGCGGTTTTTGTTTTTTGTTTTTCCCATTTTTGGTTTGTTTTGTGTGGCTGTGGTTGACGTATGCACGTGTGTGTGTGGCGTGTTTGAGTGTGCGTGGGGGTCTTTTAATGAAACCAATTCAACTGAAATATGATTGGTATTTTCGCAATGTTTGTTTGTTCTGCATTGTGTCTGTGTTTGTCTGTGTGTGTGTGCATGTGTCTGTGCTCGTGTGTTGATGTACATGTGCTGTCCATGTTGGTTATCAATTTTTTATGTTGCTATGCACAAATATGACAGCATACTTTGCGGCGTCGGTGCTGCAGTTCATTTCGAACAATGAATGCATTCTAAAATTTTCAAAATGAAAACAAAAAAAAAACAAACTGAACCGAAAATCGACAGTCAGTGGATAGAAGAAATATAAAGTAATATGCACTCAAATAATATTTTGCAGTGCTTATGCGAAATATCGTTGTAAATTATTTCAAATATAATTTTTGTACTTTTTATACAAAAATAAATAAATAAAAAAAAAACAACAAAATTTATGCATAAATCAAAAACGTTGCAACCAAATTCAAATGTTTAATGCAGAGTGTCGCTCTGCGATGATAATAATTAAATAAATTCATCTGTGCATATTTCTAACGGCGCCATAGGCAACATGACCTGCCCACGTTAACTTAATTAGCTTTGCGAATAATTGAAATGCTGAAAAAATGCAAACACTGACGGCGGCAAAGCGTGCTTCACATTTCTTTGAGTGGTTTATTTATTTATTTTCTTTTTTTTTTTTTTGTAATTATGTACACGGTAAAAACTTAAATACATATTTAATGCTTACATATTAACAAATAAAAAAAAAAATAAAAAAAAAAAAAAAACGCAAATATGTAGGAATACTTTATTAAATATTAAAGAAAAAAAAAAACACATTTTAAATATTTTTAATAATATAAATTTTTTTTTTTCATTTTTTATAGACAGTTAAATAAGTGTATACAATTATTGCTGTTGTTGTGGTTGTTTTTGGCATTGCAGTGTTTCACATTATGATTGCATTGAGTGAATCCAATGCTAACGTGATGCCCAGGCAGAGCACGAGGCAAGTCTCTCTATCCTTATTGGCTGTTTGGTTTCATTGTGAAGCTTTCATACACCAGTAAATTTGTTTGTGTGTGTGTGTGTGTGTGTGTGCAATTGCTGTAATTATTATGGGTTATTATGGCTTTTGCTACGGCTGCGAATTACTACTGTCAGCACAGTTATCAGTTATGTCAAATACCGTAAAATAAACTAATACTGTCTGGATATTGTAAATAAAAGGGCAACAACAAATGCAAACACTACAAAATGCAATGGCAACAACAACAAAGGAAGTTAACAACGAACTAATGCGAAAAACAAAAACCAAAAATACAAAATGAACACAATGACGACAAAGTCACACATGGACGCGTCATAGTAAACATTTGATTTGTATAATATACGTTTGAGCAATGACAAAAACAACAAAAACAACGAAAATAGAAAAAAATTTAATTACATATTTTGATATGACTTTCTGATTCTGCTTTGTCATTATTATTATTATTATGCCATACAATGGTTTTTGCTTTTACTTTTGATGCTGCAATATATGCGACAACTTCCAGAAAAGCCAGAACTGCGTCATGCACGTGAGTTCGGACGGAGGGCAAACTGCAACATCAGCAACAACAATTGCCACTAACAAGAAGCAATAGCAAATCGATAGTCGTCACTTGTTCTCGAGAGAGAAAGAGACAGCAAGCATTATGCCAATATGCAGCAGCCCAAGCAGCAATTATTGTAGTTGGTATAGAACTCAGTTGTTTCAGCCTGGCACAAACCTTAGCAAACAGGCAACAAGTGCATTAAACATACATAGATGCATGCATTGATAATAAAAAGAAAATATCAAAATGAAAATGAGAATGGAAACGCAGAAAGTGTTTAGCAAACAAAGTTCGTATACAGTATATGCATAAGCATATGCAGATTGTTGATGTTATATGTTATGCATATATTTGGTATCGCATTGATTTAGCATTTAATTTCATTCACAGGCGATGATCCGGCGGCAGCGCAGACAACAATTGTGCACAACAATTAAATATGATTAAAAACAGCTGCCAAAAAAAAAAAAAACAAAAAAAATAAGAAAAGAGGAAAACTTAAGCTTCACAGCAAAGTTGCAGAAGAACAGAACTGTTGAATGACGTGCAACTTGCTTATCGTTTTACTTTTTATTGTTTTCTTTGTAATTGTGACAACAATTGTTGCTATTGTTGTTGTTGTTGTTGTTGTTGTCGTCGTATACGATGCTGCAATTGTTGTCTGCATTTGAATTGCTTGCTCAATTCTTTATTGTAGCTGCACGCGAGATGAATATGCGAATTTATAGCAAAAATAAATATGCAAAAAAAAAAAAAAAAGGAAAAAAAAGAAGAAATTCAATAAACAAGAGAACAAGTTTCAAAAGGGTATTCAACTGAAAATAGACGCAGCATTTTCGAACGCAACGCTAAGTAATTACAATTGGAAAAAAAGCCATGAATAATCAAGGCAATCCATGAAAGGGAAATGCCTAAGTGAAAGAAATCTAAACGTTTAGAAAAACTAAAGCGAATATAATTTAAAAAATAAAAAATTAAATAAAAAAAAAAAAAATGTTGAAAAACGTTAAATATGCAGAAATAATCTAAACGACTGACTGACTGACCGAGCTACGCCGAGCCACAGCCGAGCGGCGAGAAACGGCGGCAGCAGCACAAGTTCAAACTGCTGTGCAAAACTATAAACAATTACCGTTGCTGTTGTTGTTGTTGTAAAAAAGAAGAAGAAGAAGAAAAAAGAATCAAGCCAATGCTGGGCCATTAAGTGGCAACACCAGCAGCAACAGCAGCAACAGAAGAGAAAGGCTCTGCGCGCAAGGGTTGGCACTGATTCGCTGAGTATGTGTGGAGCAGCTGAAATTATTATTATTGTTGTTGTTGATATTGTTGTTGTTGATATTGATGTGTTGCTGTTGCCATTGCCATTGCTGCGCCTGAAGAAATTGCAGCTGTGCGCTTGTGTTTTCTTTCCTTACGCTCACTTTACGCTATGTTGTGCATCATTTCTTATTGCCATTTTATTTTTGCTTTTTTTCTTACTTTTTTTTTTTTTATTTTTGTTCTTGTTGCAATCGTTTTTTTTTTTTTTTTGCTTTTTTTTTACGTATTTCATTTTGTTTGCTTTCGTTTTATTTTCTCCGCTGACTGCTTTATTTGATTTTGCCAGTTCTTGTCTTTCAAGAACTTCAGTCGCTGCTAGTCGACGTTGAAAGGCAACAAGAGCAATAAGCATAAATGTAATCACAACAATAAAAACAACAACAACAACAACAGCGACAGCAACAGTAACAGCAAAACAAACTGCAATAGCAGCAATAAAGGAAAACAAAAACAAAAACAAGATTCAAAGTTAAAGAAAGTAGCAAACGACATGGCAAGCACTGCAGCGATTTGCAGCGGGCGAAGTGCAGAGATTCTCTTGTAAACAACTTTTATTGCAAATTGACGACCAGTTTTTTTTTTTACTGTTGTTATTGCTTTTTCTCCTCCTTTTCTTTTATTGTTGTTGTTTTGTTGTTGTGCTTATGTTGATTTTATTGTATTGTATTGTATTTATTTATTTATTTATTTATTTGTCTTTTGCTTTAAAGCTGCCTTGCCTGCATAGCATAGTTACAGACCATACATATATGCATACATATATTTACTGTATGTATATATATATATGTATATTTATAAGCAACATCATTGCTGGCGCAACAGCATCTGCAACTGAGATTTGTAAACTGCTACAACAGCAGCAACAAATTGTTTTGCTTACATCTTGCGCAGTTTGTTTCTTCTTTTCAGTTAAGTTTAACAAAAAACACCTGCTGCAGCCGGCAGGCAGCTTTACAATAGCAACAACAACAATAATAGTCAGTCATTACAAAAACAAAACAACAAAAACAACAAGCAAAGCCACTTCAACGTTGCAAGGACTTGGAAGAAAACCGTTACTAATGTTGTTCTAACCCGCTTATAGCGAAGGAGATGCTTATCGGCTGCATTAGTCATTGCTTGCCCTCATCATCATGTAAATACATTTACACACACACACATACACACATACATATAATATATTTATAAACATGTTATACACATATATATGATGCGTCAAAGCACTGACGCAGCCTTATCAAAATTTGCCGCATGCCGACTGCGAATGTGCAATTATGCAATTAGTTGATTGGCACAAGTTTAAGATAAAAGCTTGCATATTTAATTATTGTCAACTATTATGTAATACATAAATACAAATCATATAAAGATGGCTTACTCACAGATGCACACAAGAGATTTTCAAATGCAAACTCGGTACTTACCTAAAATGGAAAAGAAAATTAGATTAGGTAATTAGTATTTTCAAAATCCAACAGTTAGAAAAATATATAAAATACATGTTTCTTACATAGTGTCTTGTTTTTTTTTATCAATGTGTCACCTGCCAGTTAATTTGCTAACAATGTGCCTTCTCAGTGAGTTGAGTAGCTCGCTGATATATATTTTTTTTTTAAATTTCCTTAAAACTAAGTATATACTAAGTATATATGTATGTAATATGCGTCGAAGAGTGAATGCCAAAGGGAAACCAATAAATAGCAGTTAAATTTTAAATAAAAAAAAAATAATTTTAACATAAAACAAAAAAAAAAAAAACACAACATAATAAATTAAGCGAATTTCAATAAAAGGAAACAAATGCCAGCAAAGACCAGCGAGCAAAGCGAAGATGAAAACGAAACGGCAACAAATGTTATGACAAAGTTTGTGAACCCCAACAACTCGCGGCAATAAAAGTTAAAGCAAAAAAAAAGAAAAAAAAACCAACAAAACAACAACGACAACAACAGCACCAGCATCAGCACCAGCCGCAGCGGCAACAGCAACAACAACAACAGCAACAACAACAGCAACCACAATACCGCGCATATTTAATAATGAAATAGTCGAAGACAACTAATAAAATGTATTTTATAGTTCAGTGACCATGCGCCAAATGAAGCAAATTTATGCGCCATATGAATAACTTTTTGCAAATATTTTTTTTTTTTTTTGTTATTGTTATTTGCTCTTGAAAAAAAATAGCCACAATAAAAAAAATTGCTTGATTCGCTGTAGTTTTAAAATGAAACGTTTTCATGCTGGCTACATGATAGCAACATGTGTGTGTGTGTGTGTATGCATGTGTGTGTGTGCATGTGTGTGTGTGGTCAACATGATGCTGATGCTGTTGATTATATTAGTAATATGCATAATGAAGGGGATGATGATGATTGCGGACATTTGCCATTGGCACTCAACAACGGAGTTTCCCCGCAGCAGATACACGGTCAATATATTTAACTCACAGGCGTCTGTCTGTCCGTATATGTGTATATGTACATATGACGTAGGCATGTGTTGTAAACTCATAAGCTGATTACTTCAATTGTGCATTTCTATGCTGTAAGTTTAAATGCAACAGCATATTGTACACTTGCCATTGGCTCTCAGGACACCTCTAATCGCTCGCTGGCCATCTCTGAATATTTTCAGTCATTTGTTTGCTCGCTGCCACCAGCATTCAAAGGTGTTTGGCCATGCACACGTGTGCGTAAATGAATCGTCTGCTTTACTGTTGTTGTTGTTGTTATTACTGTTAATTGGCTTCTGCTTATAGAGGCTGTGAAATTTTGCACATCAGCAATAAACAGCATAAATGCTCAATTTATATCACTTGCTTTTCGTTATGCATTTTTCCCCTATGTATTTTATTGCTCACGTGTGCTGCAGCTTCTCTGCTGCAGACCCTCCCCTGTGCTCGGTGCACTCCCAAAAACTTGCAATTCTGCACGTTTATGCAGACAGTTGCGCTGCCTGCAGATGAAGTAAACTTGCTATTAGAAAAATATACAAGCCACTATAAATAAGCATGCATATATACTCAAGTCATACCTGTCTTTTTCCATAATTTTTTACCATTTTAATTTGTATACACTGTAACAAAAAATGGTATAGAATATATTTAAGTTGTATGTAACAGGCAGAAAGAGGCGTGGCAGACCCCACAGAGTGTATATATTCTTGATCAGCATCGATAGACGAGTCGATCTAGCCATGTCCGTCTGCCTGTCTGTCTGTCTATTTGTCTGTCTGTCCGTATGTACGCACGAATCTTGGTAACCAAATTTGGCACAAAAACTTTCCTCATTCGAGTTTGATGTGTTTTTCCGTTATTCAACCTATAAGATATAGCTGCCATAGGAACGATCAGAAAACCAACCCGAAACCCAAAATTTCACACAAACCCCTTTTTGATTTTCAAAATATTGTTAGCAAATTTATACATTTAATATCCCATTATATAACTGAGTATGATAAATATCGGATTACTATAACATATAGCTGCCACAATGGGCCGAAAAGTGACTTTCACCAAGTAAATTTTTTTTTCTTGAGATACCGTTACATATAGTTAATACGAAATATTAAGCCCAAAAAAATTTATTAAATTTTGGATTTTGTATTGAGTATTCTATAGTCGGGTGCGCCAAACTATAGCCCCTGGTTTTCCGGTGTCTCTTTATTTTTTATCCCATTTTGATTTTTATTTTTCGAAACAGTCATATAAACTACAAAGCTGCTTAAATTTGGCAGCAAATACTCGTAGAGGCAGTTGAATTTATTTTAGCGTTGGTCAGGAAGTCATTAATTAGAAATGCAAAAGCAAATAATAATTAAAGTCGCATTGATGTTTTCGTTTGAGCTTAAGCAGTGTTGGACAGTTCCCGAACAGTGTGCAAGTGAATCGTTTTTCCGCAAGGGACGGACTTTGCCTGCCTAGGCACGAACCGATCGGCTGGCTGGCTATGATATGCCGAAGTGCATAGAGGAGACTGATTCAGCTGTGCCCCTGGTTTACTCTGCCTGACGTAGTCTCAGTCGCTCATAAGTAAATGACCACACACACACACACACACACACACACACACACACACACGTAGAGCATATCTGCAATGGCGCTATGTCTCGCTTATGGTATTTCAGGGCCATAACGATTTCCATGCCACATGCGTGCAGCTTCTGATTGCTCATGCGATCCTCGCAGTTGGTCATGCGTCGATTCTATTTCGACGGGGCCGAGTCATGTCTTGCACAAATCACATGCACGCCATGCTCGCATTTGAGATGACTTCTGCATGTTTCTCGTTGCTCAGTTACTCCATTGCACAGTTGCTGGTGGCTCGTATCTTGTTTTGGCCCTCATGTTCTCGTTACAATTTGTTAAGATACGAAGTACACAAATTATTTTAATCTGCAGACAACAAAATGCGAGAACATGCTCAACTGCGTGTAATTCTATCGCGGAATTCGTGTTCATTGTTGTAAACTTATTTATTATTTATTTATTTAATATTTATTTTAATTTTGTTTTTGTTTTTTTTTTTCGGTTTTGTTAAACATTTTTCATTTTCGATTTCTTTGTAATATGCATGCCAAAATTATCGCTAAACACTTTTTCATTATTCAATCGTAAACAAAAAAACAAAAATAAAAAAAAAAAGCCAAAAAGAAAACAAAATAATTGTATCTGTAATAAAACTAAAACAAATTTCCATAACAATTTAACCTAAATGCGAATAGATTTAATTTTATGTTATTGTTGTTGTGTTTTATTTAAAATTTTTAAGCTATTTTTCGCACGTCTTTCAAACATGTCATCGTGATAATTCGGTAAAATGTTAACAAATAATTTAAAAATTAAAAAACTAAAATCAAAATAAACGAAAACACGCGAAAAACGCGCCATAAAAACTGCACGAAAAGCACATATGAACACACACACCTCGGTGTGCCTACCTTCACCTGTCCCACTCGCACTCACATGCACACTCCAGCGGCTGCTACCCGACGTTGCCCGTTTGCCCGCTTGCCCGTTTGCCCATCCCGTTCTCGCTCCCATTCTCGTGCCTATGGTCGCTTGTCGAGAGTCGAGTGTCGAGTGTGGAAAATTGTGCTGAGGTGCACACGTGCTTAAATTAGCTTTCACTTTAGTCATTTCAGTTACGTCGCAACGCCTCGTCTCACCTCGCGACGCGTTGAGTTTTTGGTTTTCAGTATTCAGTATTCAGTTTTGGGTTTTACATGGAAAATGTCGAGTGACTAAAACCGTCTGCAGATGAGTCATCAACCTCGAATGTTGCTTTTATTGTTAAATTTAGCATTTGATGAGTTAGCAAACGAGTGAATGAATGAATAAATTGCTGAATGAATGAACAAATGAATAGTTGACGTTGTTAGTTGAAGCTGTTGATGTTGTCTAATGTTTATTTTATTTTTATTTTTTTTTTCTTTTTTTATTTCATTATGAAAACGACAGTACATATTCTAAATGAGAAACTAAAAAAAAAAAAAAACGTGTTTTAGCAAGAAATACTAAAGAAAAACCAAAATAAAAACTAAAAACAGAAAAAAAAAAACCAAAAATCGAAAGCAATATTATACAAATACCGTGACTAAGCTTTCAAACGAAAACAGCAAAGTCACAAGCTTTGTTTTGCTTCTTTTTGTTGTTGTTGTTGTTGTAGAAACTCTTATGTATATATGTATGTATATGCCTGCAGAGACTGAAATAATAATGGGCCAACTGTGCATTGAAGCTCACCTCCAGACAGACCAAACACACTCAATTGAAATATCTCAACACCTCAGTACACACCAGCAGCCTGCTGTTCGCCTGTTGTTATGCAATGGTTTATGCCACTCGTATGGCAGCAAATAATATTTTAGTTTAAGCAACAAAGTGTCAGGTATGCGATGAGCTGCGCGTGGCATAAATTTCGTTGTAGGTGCTGCTACATTTAAGGACAACGCCCTGCGACGTCCAACAGCCAGACTGTCGCCCTGCTGCATCAATATGCCATACTCGTACACTGTGCAAATGCACTGAGACGCTAAAGAAATCTAATGCACAACTAAACGTAATGAATTCGCACATTACCGACATTAAATGTTCGCAATCAGCACAGCAATTTCGTTAATATGAAAAATTAATGCGCTCTTATTAATAACAATGTTAAAAAATGAACAAAAACAAAATAAACAAAAAAAAAAAATGATTGCCTCACAAAAACAAAAAAAAAAAAAACCGAAAAGTAAACAAAAAAAAAAAAATCAAAATGCGTTCAATGCGCAGCTGTGTGTAACATTTGCGCAGAAATGTTACGAAATTGTATAAACGTAGAAGAAAAAAATCGCAAAAAAAAAAAAGAACAACAACAACAAAAAGAAGAAAGAAAAAAAAAACGGCATAAAACAAAATTAAAACGCAACAAATTACAAGAAAATGTAACAGCAACAACAACAACAACAACAATGGCAGCAACAGCGACGACGACGACAACAACAGCCGCTGCCGAGGCAGTAAAATAAAAGCAATTACAATAACAACAATAACAACAACAACTACAATGCTCACAACTGCGCAAACGCAAATTGTGTGTGTAATCAGGTTGAAATTGTTGCACATAAAAACAAAAGCGAATGCGAATGCGAATCAAAAAACCAACAGCAAAAAAAAAAAAAAAAAAACCGAAAACAAAAAGACAACAAAAACATGTAAAACTGTGTGCCGCACACACACACACACACACACACACACACACACACACGACATACACACATGCAGACGCGCGCGCAGACAAATTGTTAAGTTGCAACAAAATGTGGAATCAGTTGTGTGTGTTGCTTGGCTTATTGCGTGCAACTTCACCATAAGCAACAATTGCTATGTCAAAATCATGTACGCGGCGAAACGAGAACGAGATAATCGAGCTGAAAGAGTGAGAGCCACCGATGCATAGTCGTCGCACTCCGAAGTGAAAGGGAAAACTGCAAAGAATGCGTCTGAGGAAAAGGAGACAGATTAAGTTAATTATCACAAAGGGCGGCATGAAAGCGACAATAGACTATACACATACACACACACACATACACGCATATGAGTGACAAAGCAAAAACACAAAGAAGAAGTAAGAAACCGTATAAAAACTTGTGCATACAATAAGCATACTGAAAGCAAAAACAAACAAATGAAAACAAAAAAAAAAAGACATACTCCATGAGATGCAGGTAGGACAAAGAAAAAACTAAGCAAGAAAATCGTTATTACGTTAAAAGAAATCCATGTGCACTCCACAGGCAGGGCAGCAGCAGACGGTGCAGCCCTGCGCCGGGAACTGGGACTGCAAACTCTGCAGGAGCAAGTAACTTCTGGGTCCCAGTACTAAGTACCAAGGGGCGACAATTTTCTTGTTGCCAACATTGAAATTTTTTTTATTTTTTTAAGTCTGTTTGGATTCGATATTCTCAACGTAATTGTCGTTTATTTGATTTATTATATATTTTATATTATATATTTTGTTGATTGGGCAACTTTGAAGCATTGAAATATTGCCTTTGATCTGCTGCTACAATTGACTTACACAATCGACCGACAGGACAACCGATTGATGTAAACTCAACTCAATTTTGTGTTTTTAATTAATAATGTTATTTTTTTATTTCTTTTATTTTTTTGTTTCATCAAATCTGCAGCTGAGCAATATAAGGCGAAGAAAAACTTTAGAAAAACTTTCTGGACATGACAAAATGAACCGCAAGCATATTCACAGTGTGTAGCGAATAATGTGCAGCAAGGAAGTTGCAACTTTTCGACGATTTTATCTGAAGTATCTTAGCGATACTTAGATACAATATCGCCAAAGTAATTTTAACTTGAAAATGGGATGCGACAAACTGAGCGGCTGGTTTTTGTTGTCATTTGCGTTGTCATCAGCATTGTTATTGTTGTTGTTGTTGTTGTTGTTGTTGTTGTTGTTGTTGTTGTTGTTGTTGTTGTTGTATACGCTTGTTCTTATTGCCGCCTAAAATGTGTATATGAGTGGCACAAGACGACGACGACATGGTGACGAGACGCAGTGCGCAGGGGCAAGGCGACGCGCTTTTAAAACGTTCAAAGAATTTTTAGCGCTGCCGACGGAGTTGAAGCCAAAGCCAAAGTCGCAACGGTGCTAATGTGTGTCTGTGTCTATGCATGGCTGTGCAGCAGCAGCAGCAGTTGCAGCCGTTGCCGTTGCCGTTGCCGTTGTCGTTGCTGTAGCCAGGAGCTGGCAACGGCAGCCGAGACGAAAATAAACGCTCAAGCGCAAAAGGAGCCACGCAGCGCATTTGACACAAACAGCAAGTGAAAGGGACAAACATATGCATACAATATGCTGTAGGAAAGAGACAGCGGCAAAGAGATAAAGAGTGAAAGAGGAAGATTGTGAGCGAGTGAGCGATACAACGTGACATTCCTTAAATTATTTTCAGTGCTCAAGAAAACATTAAAAAATATTTTTATCTTGAAACGCAACAGCAACGGCAACGGCAGCAGCAACAACAACAACAATAACAACAGCGGCAACAATTTGTGGAATGGAATGTTTTCATAGAGTTGCTGTTGTTGCCGTTGCAAGTCGAAGAAGTGCACATTAACAATACCAACAACAACAACAACAACAGCAGAAAACAGAAAACAGAAAGCACAGCACAGCACAGCCCAGACCAGGCCAGGCCCGGCCCGGCACAAGCAAACAGGCAAACTGGAGACTAAAGACTAAAGACTGAAGACGCGGTTTATAGGCACGCAACATGGCAGCGGCAGGTAAGAAGCGGCAGCCGCAACAACACCAACACAAACAACAAACGAACAACGCCGCCATGCAGTGTATTCATTAAATTGTTGAAAACTGATTTTGAAACAAAAAACTTAGCCATAAACAAAAAAAAAAAAAAAAACCAAAAAAAAAACAAAAAAACAAAAGCAAAAATAACAAAAAATGAAATGCCAAAAACAAACAAGCAGCAACAACAACAACAACAACTAACACCTGAGTAAGCATATATGTGCAATCGGGCCAACTCTGCATGTGTATTATATACAAATAAATAATTTTATAATTAAGCAAACACTTGAGAAAAAAAAAGCAAAAATTAGAAACTCAAATAATTAATATTGTTACCAAATGTAGGCTTGCATAGTCAGAGACAGGGGCCGAGACGAAGGCGGCGAGAGTAAGTTAATGCACGTGTGTGCTGCCTTACAGCAAATGACCTATACCACGGACTGAGCTGTTCTGAGACCCAAGGACATCGTTTCATTTTCTTCATTTGATTTTGCGAAAGTAATTGCCAGCTTAGCAGATCCTTTTCGCCAAGCTGATCCTAGCAAGTTGCAGAGCACAAGCAAAGCACATGGTCTGTCAACTGTTTGCTGCTAAGGAACCCAACCCCTTCGGTTGGCTGCTGTCGAACAAAGAGTTGGAATAACCTAACTGCATTCTGGACCCAGGCAAAAACTGGAGAAACTGTTAATGTACGCGTGTAGCTAGCAGCTGTAAGATTGTTATTGTCTTACTGTATTAAAGTGTTGTTGCAGTTTCATCATTATTTGTATAAGCGACAATCGGAGCCAAAGGGAATTATTGCAGAAAAAAAAAAAAACCCAAAAAAAACAGAAGAAAAAAAAAAAAAAGCAAAGAATTCAAATGAAAAACAATAAAATATATAAACAAGTAACGAGGAGAAAACAGCGAACAACTGGCATGAATCAGGGGGAAAACAAGCTGTTTAGGGCTACCCAGGCAATACACTGCCGCGCAATAACAACAACAATAGCAACAGTAGCAACAGCAGAGCCGTCATCAACGCCATCGCCATAGCCATCGCCTGCGCCATTGCTTTTGCTTTTGCTTTTGCTATTGCCATAGCCATAGCCATAGCCGCCGCCTATGTCGTCATCGTCTCAACAGAACACACCGCAACTTACCCCACCGCACTGCCATGCAGCGAACAGCCCGGCAAGCACGGCCCAGCCAGAGGAGGCAGCACAGCATAGCAAAGCAGAGTAGCACTGCAGAGCAGAGCAGAGCACAGCACAGCACAGTCAGCATGGCGGATGTAGCATGGAATTTATTTTTGCTTTAAAGTAAAAAATTTTTGAAATACCAAAACGTTGAAAAATGTTAAAAACGAGCAGCAGCCGCCGCGTCAGCGCGCAGGCAAATGGCAAAGGGGCTCGTGAATAGGTTCCAACCCGGGGCAGGGGAAGGGGGAGAGCTGCAAGCTGACAAAGGGAACAGCGCGCACATTTAAAAGGCAACAACAGCTGAAGCAACAACAACAACAACAACAACACACACATACACACACACACACTAAATATGCGCGAAAATCTTCAGCATTCGACTGTCAGCCAAAACGTATCCAAAACGCCAAAATATACTACATACATTTACTCCTATGCCTCGTACTTCCCATACTATCCGTAATCACAATACATAAAAACAAAAAAAAAAAAAATCTTATAAATAAAAACAAAAAAAACAATGTCGCTAAAAAAAAAATAAATAAAATAATAAATAAAGCAAAACGAAAACGAAAAGTAGTGAACCGCAACGAATCGTACCGAAGAAAGAAAGCCAACATTTCGCAAGGGTTCAATAGCATCCTTATAGAATTGGCGGCGAAGCAATGACAAAGTCAGCCGACTGCGTTCCGACCATTGCTCAAATGATTCGAACTGTTTTTGCTCTTCTTGTTGTTCTTGTTGTTGTTGTCGTTGTTGTTGTTGTTATAAATACTGACAGCGACGGCGGAACAGCAATCAGCAAACGTCAAACGAAAGCAAACGAATATGCAAGAGCGAGCAGGCAACATAATGCAAAAACGCCAATCCTCCTGTTGCGCACTCACCTCCCTCCTGCTGCCCAACGCTGATCAATCGATCGAATGAACGCACGAACAAGCGAACAAGCGAACATACGAACGATCCGATTGACACTGAAATGTGTGTGAAACTTGGTCTTTTCAAGGTTTCCATCAAAGCGTGAGATACTTTGACTTTGCAGAGCTTAGGGCAGTCAAGTGTAACAGCACAACGAGGCGTCGACGCTCGTCGGCAGCGACGCTGCAGGAATGCGCCGCATTGGGGCTGTTATCAGATATGCGTTGCATTCAATAACTTTGGGAAAATTCAAGTTCAGCAAATGCTTCATGGGCAGCATAACAGCAATTGGCTTATCGCCTGTGGGCTGACGAAGAAGAAAACAATTACAATAACAATTACAAGTGTAACAACAACAACAACAACAAGAAAAACACTTTCACTCTCGTCTTACTCTTTTCGCATGTGCCTGCTTCCTTTATTTTTAAATACATAATTATTGTTCTTTATTTTTTTGATATAACCCAAAAAGACGTCTACGAGACGACGTCAAACTCAAGACCACTTGCGGCGCTGTTAGTTAATACACCGTGAAAAATAAGTGTCAGTGGGGTAGTGGATTTTCGTCGCCTGCTTGCGACGGCTGGTGTCAAATAAACAAAGTTTTTATTATATTTTTATTTTACATGTTATTTTGTTTTATGCATATTTCAATTTATCTTTCGATTTTTTTTTTCTTGTTTTTGTTTTTTTTTTTTTTTTATTCGTCCAAATTCTGCACATGTGTAATTGTTTTCGCTCATATGCATATGCAAAATGAAACTTTTGTTTTATTGAATATGCATTTATTTTTCATATCTTTTTGCATACATTTTTCATGCAGTTTATTCATAATTATTTTTCTTACATGTGTTCTTTTTCTTCTTTCCTTTTATTTTATCTTGCTTTTTTTTGCAATTTAATAATATTTTTAATTGAATAAAATTCTTGTTTGTAAGCTATTTTAATTAAATAAATAGTATTGTTAACTTTTTTTTTTTTCTTTTTTTCTTCTTTATTTTAATTTCTTTTTGCCCTTTCCTCACTTGGGAAAAAATTTGTTTGTTTTTTCTTTTGATTTTCTTAACTTGTTTTACTCTTTGGCGAATACATTTCGTTTACTCGCTTGTATGGTCATGTGTATGTGGTGTTGTGTGTGTTGTGTGTGTTGTGTGTACATGCCGACGTACTGGCGTAACACAATAAACTCAATTGATAAGCTGGCCAAGTAGCAAAAGTGGAAAAGTGTTTCAACTGATAGTCGGACTAGAAGAACCACAAAACGTGTAGGAACTTGTACGTGTGCATATTTGCGTACATATATAAAGAAAAAAAATGAAACATTTATATACACACATACATATACATACATACATATGGACATATATTGATTACTTGTTTCACCATAATTGTTTCACAATATTGCCAATAATAGACATTATTTCTCTTACACTGGCTCCTACTTAGCGACCCTCGGCTGAGAAGAACTCGCAGAACTCAGCTGCGTGATAAGTTTTAGCGTTTAGCGAACAAATTCAAAACAAGATAAACGACGATGCGATTCTGAAGCGATAAGCAAACATTCTTCTGTGCCATTGTCTGCCTTGCCTTGTCTGTCTTGTCTGTCTTGTCTGCCTTGTCAGCCGATGCGTAATTATTTATTTAACAATAAATAAATTAAAAGACGCAGCCAGAGTGCGAATCAGCACTTATAAAGTCACCGAGTAAGCATTAAGTGTGCAAGTGTGTGTGTATATGTGTTGTCGCCTTATAGAAGAAGAAGAAGACGAAGACGAAGAAGAAGAAGAAAAAGCGGCTGCTTGAGCCATCCACACTTTTGCATACTATCTTAGCAATGAGCCACCATGCAATGCTTATCATTTAATGTAATTTAACTGTCGGCCTACGATACGCGCTGCCGAGTGGGGTTTAAAAAGCAAATCTCCTACAATATTAAAATCAAACCCGATAAGCGACCACAAGTCGCGTTGAGTTTTTTGCAAACAACAGTTGCGGCAAAAGTCAATCTTATCAGGGCATCGCGTGCGATTTCGTTTATCGAAAGTCGCACAGCAATGACTAATGCACACTAAGTAGCCTCCGCAGCGTGCGTCGCCTCCACACTTGTTGGCCGGGTGCTTGGGTGCTTGGGTGGATGGGTGAATGGGTGTTTGAGGTGTGTTCTGTGCGTTGTCGATTGCATGCAAGTTATCAAGAGTTTTCGATTTTGTTGCCTTTCACTTTTACAAAGAGACCAAGACTGACAAGCCGAACGATGTTCTCCGACGTCAGCCAGCTGCTATACAGCTACAATCTCAAGATATCGAACATATGGCTAAAATATATGCTATGCTTAAAATAGAATAACAGTAAAGCTTGCACTATCACGAACATTCTGCTCTAAATCTTCACAAACAAGGAACACTAACACTAACACTTCACAGAATGTTGCATTGTTCCCAAATATCTTGGATCTTTAGACTTCTGGAACTCATCATCTGCTGACTGCTGTCTTTAGTTTACTTAGTAGGTCTCAGCATTATTTTTGAAAAGTAACAAGAATCTGTGTAGTCAGAAAAGTTACTCATGTGGACTAACCGATCTGCCAACCTTTATTGACGGTAAGGAAAGTACAATCAAACTTGTCTTTGAGAAAGTTTGGACATTAAATAATTTGGTCAAACTAAAAAATATAAAAGATACTTTCAAGACTCAAAACATGAACTACATCAATTTCGAAATGATTTCAGGCATAAGCTAGCCAACGCAGCCATGGCTACCGGAAACAGTCAATCTGTGGCCAATAATTGATCGACTGCTTTGGCGGCGAACTGTAAAGGGTGCTTTGACCCATCAAGGATTGCAGAAATAACAAAATATAGAATTAGAACGAGTTTAGGCTTCATTTCAAAGTACACTGCAAGGTAATTTGGCCATTTTTGTTTTTTATTTTAAATGAAACATTCTGCGTCCTTGTGGCATTTTTAAACATGAATGCATAATTGTTGTTGTTAATTCGTTTCTTTTTTTTTATTTTTCTGTTTTATATATATTTAAAATTGGCGATTTCTTTTCGTCTAAATTATTCAAAAGCAGTGGAGAAAAAAATAGAAAAAAAAAAAGAAACAAATATAAAACTCAATTAACCGAATCCGTTGCCATTCAACAATTTCCACACGTTTTACTCGCTTTAAGTTTAGCGAGCAAGGTCAAATATTGCGTCTACAAAAAAAAAAAAAAAAAAAAAAAAACAATACATATTTTTATATTTGCGAGTACATACTCTTATACTCGCGTGTGTGTGTGTGTGTGTGTGTGTGTGTGCATAGCACAATTTAAAACAAAACTTTCAACGTTATCTGTGCTGCTCTAAACGAGAAAAAAAAAAACAAACTGAGAGACAGTTTAATTTTTCTTTTATTTTGCTTTTTTTTTTTTAATTTTTTTTTGCAAAAAATCAACTTTGATGATTAATATCATGAGCAGCTTCGGTCCGTTGCTAAAGCGGCCAGTTTTTTTGGCGATGAACAATTTTTGTATACTTTTTATGTGATTTTCGTTGTCGTTTTTGTTTTCATTTTTGTTTTTTGTTCTTTTTTTTTTTTTACGTTTTGAAGTTGATTGAAATCAATACAGACTTCTTGGCGTTTAGTCAAAATGCAACAAAAAAGAGAAGAAAAAACAACAACAACAATAACATAAACCAATTATACGCAAACACGTATCGGCATGAGTTTTGCTGTTCCTCTATAGATTATATACGATATATGCACAGCAGTATATCTGCTGCTAATATCGTATGCTGTGCGGCACACGCGGGCATTCGTGGGCATTACAAGCCACAAGTGCAGCGCAAACAGCTTTACAGGTGTCACTGTATGTATGCATACACGTGCAAGCATGGACATATACATACACACTTACATATGTGTGTGTGTATGCATGAGTGTATGGCTAAAAAAGAAAAAAAAGCAAAAAAAACGTAATCGTGCGCGATTAAGCCGAGAGGATGTTCAGAGCCACGTTCGAGTGCAGTGAAGAGCCACGCTTGGCACAACTTTTGCGAACTTGAGCATCTGGCTCTTTCAAATGGCCAATTAGTTGAATCAATTCATTTTGCTGACTGTGCAATCGCACTAATTTGCACTTGGACTGCAGTGTGTATATAATGCTTAAGTATTTATTTGCTGTAATTATCCCTTGAATATGAATAATACAGAAATTTTTGTGTGCATTGTTGCGCATATGATACATTTTACAATATAATTTCAACAAGAAAGAAAAAAAAGATATAAAAGCAACAAAAGAAAAAAAAAAAAGGAAACATCAGCCGACAAGAATAGCAACGGCAAAAACAATGACTGCGTAATCTTATCTACCTGCAAAACATTTGACGTAATTAATAGGCGTTGATAAAATTTAAACAAAAACGAAAAACGAAAAAAAAAAAAATAATAATAATAAGGCATATTAAAGCTAACAACATAATAAGTAATAACAAAACAAAAACTAAACTGAAAACATAAAAAAAAAAAAATTACACAGGTAAGGCGCTTTTCGCTTACGAATTTTCTTGTAGAAAAAAAAAAAAAAAAGAAAAAACAAAAGCAAAAATTGTGTGAAAAGCCAAAATCAGGCAAAGCACTTTTGCCTAATTGCATCGCACTGTTGCGTTGTTTGGGCATCATTTGCTTTGATTTCATTTGCAGCGTTGAGCTTTTTCTTTGTATCTGCGTAATCCATTTTTCGTAAGTATTGTTTTTTTTTTTGTTTTTTTTTGGTTTTGGTTTTGTTTTGCTTTGATTTTTACCCCTCAGAAAATGAACGCAGATTGCGCATACGCCCCATTTGATGGACATGTTGGCGACCAGGCCAACGGGCAAGCAAAGCCAAGCGTTCTTCGTCTTCATTTCTTATTTTTTTTTTTTCGTTTTTTTCTTATTTCTTTTTTGTGGATTTATTACCACCCGGACAGTGAAATACGCGGAAAAAACGTAGCAACAAAAAATACTTTTAACATGGTTTTCTTTGAGGTTTTTATTCTATTTTCTTATTTTAGTTTCTGTTTTTTTTTTTTTTTTGTTTTTCTTTGTTTCTTATTCCGATTTTCAACAGGGACCGCCTGCAAATTAGCAAAACTAAACGTTGCTTCAAAAATTAGTCATTATGCATTAAAAAGTAGAACGAAAATGAAACAAATCTTTCGGAATATACAATTTTACAGTATCTGCCACGAAATAAAGTGCGAACAACACGTTCACATATAATGTTGAAAATTATGGTTTAGTTTTGTTTATATACTTGCATATACGTAAACTATACAATTTATATATACACATGTATATACACATATATGTAAAATATTTTTATTTATTTTTTTTTTGGTTCAAATTGAATTTAATTATATTATTTTTGTATTCTTGACTATTGTTAGAATTTTTGTAGATATGCTATTATGCCCTTTTAAGTATATTTGGCATTTTTATATGCCACAGAGCGTTGTTATGTGCCGTGCCTATTGTCATGACTAACACTGTACCTAAATGGCAAGCTGTAAAAATATGAAATCCAGTCAAGCTGGCAAAAACTTAGCAGACACTCTTCTGTTGTACGTCTTGGCTACCATGTTTGTCTGCCTATCTGTCTGTCAGTCTGTCTGTCTGTCCATCTGTCGTATATGCTCCTACTTGCATACAGTTTTTGCTTACAAATATTAACTAACTCATCTTTTCTTCTTTTGTGTTTTTTCAACACTTAGTTGACGCAGAAAATCGAAAGTCTTAATTATTTTTTAATTAACATTAATGTTTATTTTATTTTTAGTTTTACATATAGAACATCATGCGAACTACGCGAAGCACAATGGCAACGTCGACACAGAACCAATAAGACCGGCGGACAAAAAGAGAAGAAGAGGAGATCGAATCGCAGCATACACGCAACACTTACGCTGGCTGCTCCTTTGTGTCGTTCTGTCTAGCTGTCTGTCTGTCAGCCGATGCTCATGCTCGCGATGCTCCGGCAAAGCCTCCAGCAGGCAACCAAGCAACCAACCGAGCCACAGAGCAACCAAGCAAGCAAGCAAAGAACCAACTAAGTAACGAAGCAGCGAAGCAACGAAGCAATCGGTCAGCCGGCGACCCCCTTTCACATTTCGGCTATTTGTTCATTATTTGAGCATTTAGTTAGATCTTCTTGGCTTTGGCAGCATTTTAAAATTTATGATGACAGACGGAAAGGCAGCAAAAGACCAAAAGAACAACTGACAGAAAGAAAGACTCGCCTCGCGCTAATTTACTCAGAGCAAAAGTGTTTTTTTTTTTCGCCACGCTTTTATTATTTATTTATTTATTTCTTTTTTTTTTTCAACTATTTTTTGTTTTGTTTTTTTTTTTTTTTCTCTGCAAGTAATTCTTCATTTTTTTAATGCTGTTGCTGCGGCTGCTACTGCTGACGAGCATCAGCAACATTTTCGCGTGTTGCTGTCTGCGTTCAGTTAGCACAGTTTAGCTTCTTTTTTGTATTTGTTATTTTTTTTTTTTTGTTTTTTTGTTTGTTTTTGTTTTGTTTTGTTGTATAGTGTATGAGTATAGAAGTATATATTTCTTATTTTCAAGTATGAGTAAATGTTTTTCATATTTTTCATATTTTTAATGCTCACTTTTTGTCAGTATTGTCAAGTGCAAAAAATTAAGTAGCTGCACGAGACGAGTGTGAATTACAGTGCGAGTATTGTATAGTGTAGCAACGCCTTAGGGGGCGAGCCGGCGGGCGGCTAATATGAGCGAACAAGCAAACGCAAACGCAAACGCAAAAGAAATGATTAACTCAATTTGACTTTTGTCACTTTTTCTAGTTAAAATTAATTGACAGCAATATGTTCAAGGCACCCCACACGAACTCTGTGCTTGTGTGTGCAAGTGCGAGTGCGTAAGCAACAACTTCAAATAGCATGCAAGGGAGTGAGACAAAAAGCGGAAAATACAAAAGCGCTAACAGGCGTGAGGTAGGTAGGCATCGCGCATAACTATGACGACCCGTCAAACACTAAACTGAACATTTTATTCCACATACACAATTGCTTATGTCTTTTTCATTTACATTCTAAACATCCGAACATTTACATTTACAGTGCTACAGTCACACTTCCATAACATGCCTCTGTAGAAAAAACTGCATTGCTAATCTTATTATTCACCGCAATATCAATGACCAATCATCAATATCAAACAGTGGGAGTAATTCGAGTAATTTGATTTCAAGTTGTCCACTCAGCTACTCAGACGTTTTATGGTTCGGGACCTCTAGATCCCATATGAAATGTCATTATTAGGCAATTTTGACTTTTCATCTTACTACGCCACACTTTTGTCAAATGTTTGGTGCAATCCATGAGTAACATTATGTTTTTACCCTCACTCATCACTTGCCTTAGAATTCTGCGTCAGTTCGTTGTGGCCAATTATTTTTATACCCTGTTCCAAAAAATGGTAAATGGTAAATTAAAGTTGTGCAAATGTAGGTAACAGGCAGAAAGGGGCTTGAGAGCCCTATAAAGTATATACATTCTTCATCAGCATCGAAATCGTATGACTATAACATTTAGCTGCCTAAGGAACGATCGGCCGAAAAATTACTTCTAGTAAGAAAACTTTTTTGACTGTTGAGATATCGTGACATAATTAATGCAAAATATTGCAGCAAAAAAAAAGACAAATTTGTTGAATTTTGGATAATAAAGTTAAAAAAAAAATTCTTAATTAATTTTTATACATCAGATCGTTTGTTTCACAGAATTATAATGTTTGCAATTTATGTTGTATTTGATATAAGGTTTATTACTTGATATAAGTTGACTGAAAATGCCTGAAGAGTTTATAGCCAACAAAGGTGTAGGGAAGAATATCTTAACGAATCAGCAGTTTAATTTAAAATTTCATGCAAAATTGCGTCTTATTCCGAATTTTTCAGAAACTTCAGTCACAAGATACAAACAAATCTAACATATACAAATGCATTTCAAATAAAAAAAATAAAAAAATACGCATTTACAGCAAATTCGTCAGAATAGCAACAGCAGACAGGGGAAAATTAAAACGAATAAAGATTTTTATTAAGATAAAAATAAAAAAAAAAAAAATAAAATAATAAATAGGAAAATTAAGTAAATATGGCAAAAAAAAAATAAGAGAAAAAAACTTGAAAATCACGTATTCAGCATTTCTCTTTAGAAGTTCGTCAGTCAGCAACTAGAAACAACAATAGCAACAAGCAACAAAAATATTGCAACATTAAAAATATTATAAAAAAGGAAAATAGAAAACAAAAAACAAAAACCTAAACGCCAAAAGACTACATTAAAACCGTAGCATGCGATCTTTAAGCTTTTTTCTTCATGCGCTTATCTTCAAAACTAGACAAAAATGAAAAGAAAACAAAAAAAACAAAACAATATAAAATATCAAAAAAATAATACAAAAACCAAAACAAAAAAAAAAAAAATATTATAAATAAATGGCAGCAACATAAATCTGAGACACGTTTACCTTTCTGGAAAAATCGGCGCGCTTTACTTTATTTCGTTTAATTTTTGCGGCTAGCAGATTTTTATCTCATGAACGTAACATAAAAAACAACAACAATAACACAAAAAAAATGAAAATAAAAGATATACACTCATACAGAATAAATAAATTTATGTTGCATGGTAAAATGAAATTGTAAAAAATAAATAAACATAATAATAGAAAACTGACATAGTGCGTGGCATGCAAATCTTGTTGTTGCTTCCTTGTCTTAAAGATTGTTGTTGCTGTTGTTGTTGCTATTGTTGTTGTTGTTGTTGTTGTTGTTGTTGCTATTATAATTGTGGCTGTTACTGCTGCAACTGTGGGCGGATGAACTCTGTATGTGGGTGTTTTTTGTTGTTGTTGTTGTTGTTTTTTTCTACTACGCTTGCTGCAGCTGAACTAACGTTCAACGTGCTCCACGCAAAAATTAACAAAAAAAAAAAAAACAAAAGGAAACAAAAAGCTAAACCATAACAAAATGTAATAAATAGAATGGCCCAAATTAGATTTGCACAAGCGACAGCGACAACACTTACGACAATAACAACAACAGCAGCAACATCGTGTGCAACATCGATAATCACTGACACCGTCATCGTCATCGTCATCGTCGCCGTCATCATCATTATCATCATCAACATCATCATCGCCGTCGGTCGGTCGGTCGTCGGTCGTCGATCTTCGCCTTGGTCTGCACTTTTAGTGTCTGCTTCACGTTTTATATGCCAAAGCGAGTAACTTATGTTTTTGTTGCTCGTTTCTATTTATACCCTGTACCAAAAAATGGTAAAGGGTATATTAAAGTTGTGCAAATGTATGTAACAGGCAGAAGGAGGAGTGGCAGACCCCACAAAGTATATATATTCTTGATCAGCATCGAAAGGCGAGTCGATATAGCCATGTCCGTCTGTCCGTCTGTCCGTCTGTCCGTCTGTCCGTCTGTCCGTCTGTCCGTCTGTCCGTATGAACGCACGGATCTCGGAAACGGTAAGACCTACAACCACCAAATTTGGCACGAAGACTCTGCCAATCCATAGGCATAACGAGTTTATTTTTTTTTTTCGATATTCGATCTATAACATATAGCTGTCATAGGAATGATCGGCCGAAAAGCCATATTTAGTAACAAAAACCACTTTATTTTTTAAGATATGTTTACAAAATTTGGGATTTAATTGTTTTACCTAATGCCCAATCACATATCTAAAAACTATTTATATCGGTTCACTATATCATATAGCTGCCATAGGAACGATCGGCCAAAAAACAACATTTACTGGGAAAAACTTTTTTGTATATTAAGCAATCGTTATGAAATTTTGGATTTACCAATTCTAAGTAATATCCAATAATATTTCCGAATATTATAAATATCCGTTGACTATAACATATAGCTGCCATAGGAAGGATCGGCCGAAAAACAACATTTACTGAGAAAAACTTTTTTGTTTATTAAGATATCGTTACCAAATTTTGGATTTATGGATTCTAAGTAAATTCAAATCATATATCTAAATATGATAAATATCGGTGCACTATAACATATATATGCCATAGGAACGATCGGCCGAAAAATGGCTTTTACAAAAAAAAAAATTTTTTTTCTTGAGATATCCTTACATGAATGAATTAAAGCAACAAAAAAATATATTAAGATTTGGCTTCGGTACAGGGTTTTCTATAGTCGGTTACGCCCGACTATAGCCCTGCCTTTCTAGTTTTTTTCTATTGTTCTGTTTTTTTTTTTTTTGCTTTTGTTTTATATTAGTATGTGTGTGTGTGTGTGTTCCGTGGTAGTAGCCACATTTAGCGCCTGACGAAATCATTTTAAATGCACACACAAATATCTTTCCTTGCAAAGCACATTTTCTAAAACTAAAACGAAGTTGTATGCTTAATGCAAATTTTCCACAAATAATCCTACAAATTGTCTTCACGCACACATGGCGCCAGATTCAACGAATTGCAACGTCGAGCAATCATTTATCAAAATATATGTGGCGATTTTTTGCAACTCTGACGTATTTACTTTGTATCTATTAGATGAAACCAACACAACTAGATTTATTCATATTAAAACTCTAGGCTGACTCTGCTATCCGGTGTCGGTGTTGATGCAGGTTCGCCAATCAATAAAATCTCGGCAAGTCTAAGAGATTATAATATTTGATATTATTTTAAGCAAGTGTCAGCTAAAGCAATCATGGCTTGCCAAGTCAGATTTGCAAATTGAATGCTCTGTCAAGCGTTAAGCTTGAACATCATTTACTCAAGTCAATGTCGTCCTTGTCTGCCAGCCATCGATTAGCTTAGCCACTGCATTGACTTCCCGTTGCGTTCAACGCAAGGCAAAGCATAAGCCAAGCGAAAGCAGCATACTCCGGGTCAATAGCAGCGTCAGCTCAGCTCCGTGCCGCTGTCACATCTGCCGTTCGCCGTGTCTCGCGTGTCGAGTGTCGAATGACGAGTGACGAGTGCCGACTGGCAAGCGACCACCGGCGCGGCAGATAGAAAACGCCAATAACCGGTTTCAATTTGCTACAAAGTTCTATTAAAACTGCAATAAATTACACAACCATTAAGACATAAGATATGCCATGAGCACATCCAAACATATCTAAAAACAAAAGACGGTTTTCTGTTTTAAGCATAAATAATATCGCGCAAATTGACGAGCCGCGTTTAGTTAAGGGGGGAACAAAAACAAAAAACAAACAAAAAAACAGCCACACAACGTCAAAGCATTTTTTTTTTTTTTTCAATTTGTAATTTTTATTTTGTTGATTTTTTTTTTTTTTTTTTAATTTTTAATTTTATTGTTTTTATGTTTTTGCTCGTTATTTTATTTTTATTTTTTTTTATTTTTTTGTGTAATGTTGTTTTTGTCAACGAACAACGAACACTTGGTCAAACGCTGGTCGAATGATACAACTATGACCTGCTAACCCAAAAGCATCTAGATACATGCCCAAGCTGGCGAGTCAGCGAGTGAGGAAGCAGCCAAGCCGACCAAGCCGTGCCGCCAGGCAGCCAGGCAGCCAAACGAACGATTCACAAGTGGCAAGTAACGTTTTACATAATATGGCTTAACATTTTATGAGACAAATTAAATTAACTTTTTTGTTCATTTTTTTTTTTTTCGTGGTATTGTTATACTTTTCGTTGTCTTTTTTCTCACTCGTTTAGCCGTCTTTTTGTCATATCTATTCTTGTTTTTTTACTTGTGTTTTTGAATTTGTTGTTTTTTTTTTCTTTTTGTTTAAGTCATTGCTTTTCTTGAGTTCTTAGCGAGTAAAATTAGAATGGCTTTAAAACATCAAGAAATGCCAACGAAAATGCATCGCATCGTGCCGCACATTGCACATCACATTGCATTACTAAGAAGCGACAACTTGGCCGGGGCCGGGCATGAGCGCAGCTCGTTGGCAAGGGCAGGGGCGTGTGCATGCGCTTGGGTCCAGGGTGTGCGGTATGGGTGCGCGCAAGTGTATCCGCATGTAATAAGCAGGTGGCAGACGTCAATTGTTCTAACGCTTGTGCCTAATACCCTGCAGGCCGGTTACGTGCGACGCGTCGCAGTTAAGACCTTAAAGCTTTAGCTGACAAGCAACAAGAACGGGCGGGCAGACACGGAGGCACGGCGGGCAGGCGACGAATGAGTGACAAATGGCAACTGGCAAATGGCAAGTGGCGAGCGAACGGTTTCCAATTTGGCGCAAACACTTGACTGCACGGTGGGCGTTTAGTCCAGTGACCCACAGTAGCAGCGGCAGCAGCGTCAAGCAAAAACAACACAACGCGCGTCACATGCATATTGGACAATTTATGCAAAGTGGAATTAGCAGAAATCAATTTGTGAGTATCTGCTCTGCCATGTTCCATGTTCACGTCGTCTGCTACGTGACATATGCATGGCTCTCTCTGTGTGTGTGTGTGTGTGTGTGTGTATGTGTGTGTAAATACCGACTTACATGCAGCTACGATGCAAGTAGCTGCCACTCAACGCGTCATTTATGCTGCATTATGACTTAGGAACTGATAAAAGCACATAAAATGCGCAACACGGCAACTTTGGCAATGTCAACATATACATAACATATACAAAATACGAGTATCTACTGCACTTTTATAATTAAAAAAAAAAAACAAAAAACGAATCAACGCTTCATTTAAAGTAAGCTGACTTGACCTTTATATGTTAATACTCAGTTAAGCCTGTGCAGTTATCGACTTTTCAAAGTGCCCGCCACTGGAAGGTTTAACAAAAATTCAAAAAGCAAAGGGACAGCAGAGCAGAGCAGCAGTCGAACGCATTAAATGGGATTAGATTAGCATTAGGTCGTGTAAAAAAATTGTACAAAGATAATCAAATAAAATAAACTGAACTAAAAACCAAACTGAAATAAAATAGAGGGAATGTCAAAAAACCAAACTAAGGTAAATGGCAAATGGCAAATACAATTTCTACATGTAAATGGCAAATAAAAAAGCAAACAAAAATAATCATAAAAAAAAAACAAAATAATAATAATAAAAGGCATGTACGGTGGTGGGGAGGGAGAGAGGGAGGTCAAGTGTAAAGCAAATAGAAAAGCCAGCAAACTTAATGCTGTCAATACCGCAGAGTATTCGGCCACAAAATGAAGTTGGTCAATTGCTAGAGGCTAATTGTATGCACGCACATTATTTTAGCTACCATATACAAAAACAATAATATACAACAACAACAACAACAAAAATAATAATAAAAAAAACACAAGAACTTTTTCATACACATATATAAGTAAACATAAAACTCTAACAACAACAACAACAACAGCACAATGGTTAAAAATAAATAAATAAAACGACCGAAATAAAATGCTGGAAAAAAGCAACAACAACAACAAAAAAAAAAGGAAAAAAGAAAAAAAAAAACAATGACCGAAAACCAAAATTTAATTAACTTTAGACCTAGAAAAAAATGTGTCTGCGCTGCTATTGTTATTATTATTATCATGCTGTTGTTATTGTTGTTGTATTATTTATTTCTGCCATATTGTTGCTACTGCTGTTTATTGTTGTTGTTGTTGTTGTGCAGGAATTTCACAAATGGTATTTGTACAAAAATGCAGCCATGGCAGCATGGGACCCAACAGTTTTACGCAACTGAAACCATTACAAAGCAAATAAGGAAGCACGACAACAATCGGCGGCCAAGACTTCTGGCACCCTACATACTGGGCGTGGCACGCATGACGCAAAGATTTCTAAGTAGCTTCTACGCTACAGTTTGTATATAAATACCGAATATCACAAAGTTCACTTAGTCAAACTCTGACTAACTGACTGACATGCCAATGTCACTGCTAGCCTAAACTTGGTCCCCTGTATGGCTAAGTACATGGAAGCGAGGTTCTAAAACAAACAATAGGGCATTTAGACTTCTTGAGCAACTATTGCTGACAATGTTATAATATTTATAAGCAATTTCAGTCAGAAGTCACACTAAAGTTGCAATGGAATCACGTCATATATGGGTAACGAGTTACAAAACAGTCTACACAATAAATGAAGCCTGAAAGGTGACCAACTTTACAATCGGCTTAGTGTTGCACAATATATGAATATCAACACTATCTAGTGTTAAAAAAGCGAATACTTTTTAAATCAGCTAATACATATGCGGAACTTTTATGTGCGCTACATTTTTAATTTTTTTTTTTTTTTTTTTTGAACGAAAACCAAGTTAAAAAAGCTATAAAATTATATGGATTAGATTGGATTAGAGTCAGCATGGGTTCAAAGTAAGCGCAACTCAAAAATGGTTCGTCAGATTCCATTCAGTTAATTTTGATTTTGTCAAAGAAATTCTGTTTCATTCACGACTATATATCCCTATACTTTCAGACTGAACAGCTATATATATATATATATATATATATTTATTTATTTCTTATTGAAAAATGTTAACTAAAATTTCATTTATTTATTTTTTTTTTTCTTTTTGGTGTAATTTAAAAGTAAAAAAAAAATACAATTTTAGTTAACATTTTTCAAAACAAATGCATAAACAGTTTCGTTTAGCTAATACACACACATATGCATTTATATATATGTAAAACTATTGATATGTGTATATTTATATATGCCTGCATATGTGTAAAAATAAAAAGGTGTATATTCACACACATATACATACATATACATACATGTACATGTTCGATTTGAACTGAAGAAATTCTTGCATCTTTTGTTGCTATTGTGAACATTCCTTTTATGTTTGAAGTCCTTAGGTCCTAGCTGCTGTTTGTCATTACTTTTGCTCTTATTTTATCAAAAAAAAAACCAAAAAAAAAAAAAACAATGAAATAAGACAACAAAAAATTGTTGGGAGAAAAAAATGTTAAGAAAAATCGACAGCACAATAAATCATTTGTTATTAAGTTCATTAAATTAAATGGTATTAAACTTTATATACATATAATATTTTCTTTTTGTCTTTTTTATTGTTGTTGTTGTTATTTGTAGCATTGTTGTTGCTGTCTGCGTCGTTCCGCTGGCCTGCGAAGTTTTGCATTTGGAATGGCCAGCGTGAACCGTTTACTTAAGCGGTTTCCTGATGTGTACAAGTTTCTGTTGTTGTTATTGTTGTTGTTTTGATTTTGTTGTTATAATTACTTATGGTCGCTTGGCGCTGTTTGTTCTTTTGATTTTTTTGGTTAATAGACGCGACATGAAAGCCATTAATTACGCATACGCTACGTATGCTTTTAAAGGTTCGATTTTGAATTTTATTTTCTTTTATATACTTACAATATAAGTCGCCAATGCTATGTTATGCATAAGAGTAAGTTTTCGTTTTTGTTTTTGCTTTCGCCAATTATAAAAATGTTTGTTAATAACTTAAGTTGGTTATCATTACCTAAGCTTTACATTTGATATAAATTTTAAATGTTTGATTTCAATTTTTTTTTATAGTTTTGTAATACAGTTAAAAAAAAAGTAAATATGCTTATACATTATTTTCTTTTTTCATACACTATTTTCTATATAAAGATCTTTTTTTTATATTCATTATATTAACAATTTGTTTGATTTTATATATGTATATACGTTGCATGAAAGCCTGTTCTCAAGATACATTGTGCAGCTTGTGAGTTGCCGCATTTCTCTGTGATTAAAGGATCTGACAATTAACTGTGCATCCATAAACCTATAAGCAGACCGCATCTACGATCTACTTATTTTCAATGGGGCATTGGATAAGTTGAAATAAATTATTTTATAAATCATATCATCAACAGTTCTGAGATGCTTTGCTGTACAGCGAAATCTGGCAAATCGAACAGATTTCACAACTGAACAAAAATATTGTGACCGTCGGTATTGGGTTATGGGAGATTTTGCTGTATTGGCATTGAGTTAAGTTTCTGCTTCAAAAATTGAACAACATTTTATATTGTTTAAAAACTTAATGCACACGTGTCTAACGGTAACTAAAAGTCCCACTTTAATTTCTTCACAGCACTTGAGGATTTGAAAACCTTGAGCTCTTGGGTCGTTTAATCACAGCGTATAACTTTAAGTTTCTTTTTTTTTTTTATCAAACATTGTGTTTTTTTTTTTAAATTTATTTTGACTTTGCAAATTCAAGTAAATTAAGCAAGGTGAACGCTTGCATTTGAAAATTTTTCGAAAACCATTGCACATACACAAAAATTAAAAGAAAAAAAAATAAGAAGAAAAAAACCCAACTAGAAATTCCAAAGAATCAAAAGAAATAAATTTTCCACAATAGCATACGAGTAACGACCTTATAGAACTTATTTTTAAAATAACAACAACAACAAAAACAATTGCTGATATTCTCCTCTTGTTTAAACAATCAGCAACCGTTGTTAGTTTTGGTACAGCAGCAAAAAAGCAGAGAAAAAAAAAATAGTATGAAAACCCACAAGAAAAAAAAAAAGAATCAGCATAAATGTAAAAAAAAAAAAAAACAAAATACAAGTACAAAAACAAAAAACCAAAAAAAAAAAAACAAAGTACAAAAGAAACAGTTTAAATACTTTGGGCCAAGGCAATTGTAGCAGGCAGCGCTTGTGGGCGTGCCAGGGTGCCAGGGTGCCAGCATGCCAGGAAGGCAGCGTGCAGAGCGTGTGGAGCGCGTAACGTGCGCGTTAAAAGCGCGCAAACAATGCTAATTACAATAAAAATTAGCATGCGTGCAGACAAATCACAAAAAGCTAAAAAACAAAAAAACAGAAAAAATACCACAACAAAAGTTGCCTTTTTCAAATAGAAAAAAAAAAAGACTTTGTTTGCTTAAAAAAAGTTTCATAAAGGCAGAGCGCTGCAAAATAATGATGAATTACCTGTGCGCGTTGAATGACATGAGCGAGTGAGTGTGTGACTAAGCGAACAAGTGGGGAACTGAGTGATTGAGCGGTTGAGCGATTGAGTGAATGGGCTTATGAATGTGCGTCGGCTGCTTGCCTATTTGTCTGTCTTTTTCTGTCTCTCTGTCTGTCTGTATGTCTGCCTGCATGGCTGCCTGGCTGCCTGGCTGCCGTCGGTAATGCGAGTTGCGTGGCAAATACAAATCGCAATGTTTCATTTTTCACAGCAACTGTGACAACACAACTAACAACAACAGCAACAGCAAGAACAACAAAAAGCACAATAACCAATACAGCAAGAAAACACATTTGAATCGTTTCAAGGAATCATCAATTGTTGCTTTTACACAATTGACAACTGATCGGCTGCATTGCATTGAGCTACGCTTAGCTGCAGACTGCAGACGGAGAAGTGCATTCGCTAAATCTCTAAGCGACTGTCATAATTTCATGCAGGAAATCCGAACATTTTCAGCTATAAAAACAAAATAAAATAAAATAAAATAAAATTAAATAAAATATGCATACATTTAAGCGCAGGGCAGCCGGCAACAAAGAACACAAAAGACATGGCATAGACTGCATAGAAGAGCATGACCAGCACAGCACAGCACAGCAGAGCAGAGCAGTTCCACTTGCATTATCATTGCCATTGACATTGCCATGGCCATTACCAGAAGCAGAAGCAGAAGCAGAAGCAGATGAAAGATGAAATGGCAAAAAAATCGCATGACAACTGACAGCAGACGGCAGCTCATGTCTCGTCTCTCATCCCCCATGTCCCATGTCCCGTGTCCAACCATTCAGCGTAAGTGAATTTGCAGGTACCAGTGTGAAGCACAGCTCAGCTCAGCTCAGCTCAGCCCAGCCCAGCCATCGATGTAAGCAATTGCATCCAGGTGCGGATACTGATGCTGGTGCTTTATGGTGGATGATGCATAGAGCGCCGTCGGCAAGTTGACTTTTGTGCCAGGGACACGAACGCGTTGGCCCATTAACAGCATTTATGCATAATTCACATGAATACTGAAATCTATGTGCAGCTCATGTTGCTTTGTAGTCAGCAGAGCCGCGGCCTGTCGGCAGCCGCCGGCTGTTTCGCAACATGCGTTCGCCCATTCATGGCAATTTTCATTTGATGCCAGTTGCCAGTTGCCAGTTGGCAGTTGGCTGTTGACTGTTGGCCAATTGAGATTCTGGCAAATTTCATAACGATGATCCTGACGCTGTAATTGAATCATTTGCAGGTGCAATAGCAAGCAAGAGCAAGCGTAACGCGCATTTCGCTCCATTAATTATTGTAAATGAAGCGTCAAAGGTTTATCGCTTCAATGGAAAATCTTATGCAAATATTTACCTAAATTATTATTTCATTGTTAAACATTTGCTTTTGCCAGCCAGACGCGCACTGAGTCACTCTTATCGTTTGCAGCACATAACAAAACATATTAACGTAACACTGAGCCAAGCGACATATGCCGTCTCCAATGCCGCACACTTGGGCACACTGAGACGCACTTGGCCACTTGGCAGCAGAGTAACTGATGAGCGGCTAATGTCAATAATGGAGCACTGCTCGATTTTAGTTTCAGTTTGGGCAGGTTCATTTAAATTGCCAGTTTAAATTGTGGGTTCAATGAAGTCGAAGACAAACTCTATCCGAAAACACACACTGACGCTCCTCAGCACAGTACAAAGTTTACAACAACAACGTATTCAAAAAAAAAAATTTGAAAGGCCGGGGCTATAGTCGGGCGCACCCGACCCTGTACCCAGTCTAAAATTTAATACATTTTTTTGCTGCTTTAATATTTTGTATTCAATATGTCAGGATATCTCCAGAAACAAAATATTTTTCCGTAGTAAAGGTCATTTTTCGGCCGATCGTCCCTATGGTAGCTATATGTTATAGTAAACCGATATTGATTATATTCAGGAATATGATTGGATATTACCTAAAATGTTTTAATCCATTCCATTATAATTTGGTAACGATATCTCAATAAACAAAACAGTTTTTCTCAGTAAATTTTGTTTTTCGGCCGATCGTTCCTATGACAGCAGCTATATGATATAGTAAAGCGATGTACATAATATTGAGATATGTGATTCGACATTAGCTACAACTATCCAAATCCAAACTTTGTTAACGATAGAATGAAAAACCAAAGGGTTTTTGTAAAAATGTGATTTTCGGCCGATCGTTTCTATGACAGCTGTATATTATAGGTACAATATCGAAGAGAGTCTGCCAAATTTTCTGCTTGTAGGTCTGATCGTTTCCAAGATCCGTGCGTTCATACGCACAGACGGACATAGCTAGATTCACTCGCCGTTCGTTTCCCAAGTTCTTTCTAAAATGGAGCTTTGGGAACTGGTATATGGAAAACAATTTTAGTTAATTTTAGTCGGATAATAAATTTTATATTTGCATGTAATGTAATAGATTAAGTAGTTTATAAAATTCGGAGATATGAGATTTTTACACTCAAAAGAATGTTTCATCAGAAACTAAGTTTTAATACATCATCTTTAATTCCATTTATTAAAAATCATCAATATTCTAGGCAATACTTAAATAGAAGAAAGAAATAGTTTCCGATGTCTAGTCTAGGTCACAATTTGATAATTAACTTGTATGAGTTACATAAAGTGAAACATAAAATAAGTGTAACAAACTGAAAACCTAACATACATATACAGCAATGATCTCAAAGCGATTCATTGAGCAAATAAAGTAAGCAGAATATTAGCCGATGCCAGAGCAGGCCGACAGCAAACACTTGACCAGGCTGCACTTTGGAGCGGTCAAACGAAAGTCTCATGTGTAAAATCGATGCTCTTTGATAAAAGGCATATGGCGAGCACGAAGTTAAACAAAAAAACATCTACACTTGTCAAATTACAAAAAGGCAGCAAAACAACGAAAACACTGAAAACAAAGTTGCAACAATTGTGCAAACATTGTGGCAAAGCCAATGATGACAGACATCTTCGAGTCGTTCGCCAATGTGGCCAACATGGGCCGCATGTTTGACTTACTTTGGGGCGCATTTGCTTATCGTTATTAAATAATTTGAATATCTACGAGATTTGTTTAAGTGAAACATTTTTAAAAATGAAATATTTTTACACTTACGTTTGTACAGAAATTTTGAATAATCACAATCCATTGCGCTGATTTGTTGTGGCTGTTGTTGTTGTTATTTTTGTTGTTGTTGACGGTGACTGTATTGTTGATGTTGTTATTTACGTTCTTTGTGACTTTTTCGCTAGCTGCTGATTTTCACAATATTTTCTTCTTTTAATTTTCATAAATTAATTATTTAGTTGATCGTATGCGTAGATGTTTGTTGTATTTCATTTGCCTTTTTTATTATTGTATAAAAAATTGTTTAATGCACATTAAGTTTTCTGTTGCTTTTTCGACAGACAGCGAAAACATTTTTTTGTTTTTTATATATGTATGTACATAAACATAAATATGTATATAAATTCGCAAAACAAAACAAAAGAAAAAAAATTGCTGGCTTCGTGTTTTTCACTTCGTCAACCTTTTTTGTAAATTATTTGTAAAACAAATCGTTTTTCGATTATTGCACATAAAATTGTTGTAATTATGCATGAAATGTTTGAATTCGTTTAATTAACTTACTATTATATTATTTTCTTTTTTATTATTTTTATTTTTTTGTTACATTTATATGTACATATGTATATAAATATTTCTGTACTTTGGACAAAATAGTTTTAGCAAAACGCCGCCGGTGAATGATTTGCCGTTTTCACATTTGTTTTTTTTATTGTTTACTTGTACATGTTTTTAGTTTGGGTGCTGACGTTACTGCTGCAGTTCTTGAAGTGTGTTGGGTTGCTGTTGGGTTTCTGTATATTTATTCAATAAAAAAAAAAGTAAATTAATATCAAAACATAATCAAAGTTGACGAGTTTTTGTGAGTTTTATCAATAACAATAGGACACAACACAGTTAAGCAACATAATTTCGTTTGTTTTAATTGGTTTTATTATTTTTTATTTTTGTTTTCTATTTGTTTATTTTTAGAATATTATTTTCAACAATAAAAAAAAAAAACAAAAACAAAAATGCACAAACAGATGCAAGTGGTCTTTTTGTTGTTTTCTCAATAATTGCGGCTGTTGTTGTTGTTTTTGTTGCTGTTTGTAGTTAATATCTTTTATATCTTATCTTTTCACACATGGCTGCAGCACTTGTTAAAAAAATAAAATCATATTTAAAACGTATTGTAAATTTTTTAACTCACTGCGGCAGGATCTTTTTTGGTATTATTTTGTTGTGGTTGTTGTTGTTTTGTATTTATTATGAATTTATAAGCTCATGCGGCTTAGCAGCAAAAAGCGCGCGCAAAAACTCAGACTCGGAAAAAAAAAAAAACAGAAGAGACGCGCAACAGTTGAAATCGTATCGACGATGTAGGCGACCAACAGGAAAAAAAACAGATGATTGTCTCAGAGATTCGTCAGACGTAGACGCATAGTTTAAGCACAAGTTTATGTTTGTTTAGCGATTTTATTATTTAAATGGTTTTAATTATACATGTGTAAGCTCTTTTGTTATACGTTGTTGCTTCATGCAGCGGGTGTAGTTGTTATTGTTGTCGTTGTTTTTGTAATTGAACACGCTGTCGCAGTGTAGAAAACCATAACGATCCACTCGCGCACAATATTTTATCATTTTTTTGCTTCTTTTTGTATCAAACGAAACAATTTAACTGTGTTTTGAACAGAAAAAAAAAACATTAACCAAAAATCAAAAAAAAAAAAAGACCGAATACACCATCAAAATTGAATTTTTTTTTTCAGCTTTTTTGCTTTCTTGCTGTATGCTACAGATACATTTATTTATATAGCTAGATTTAGCCACATGCGATGGCTGTGGGAGCAGCGACGGCGGCAAACGCGCGACGACAACGACGCAAAGCAAGACAAATGACAACAGCGACGATGGCGGCGATGACGAGTGCGACGGCAACGGCAACGGCAACGGCAAAGCCAACGATGACGATGACAATGAGGAAAGTGGCAAAAGGCGGCGGTGCATCAAAATCGCCTTAGTTTCTTAAATTAGTTTTAATTAATTTTATTAAATTTTATTTAAATTCATTTGATTTGCATTTCTAACACAGTTCGCAGTCAACAGCATATACACGAATCACAAAAAAAAAAAACAACAAAAAAAACCCAAAAAACCACCAATCATGTTAATAAAATTAAAATTAAATTGTTTATACGAACAACAATCGAAGAATTGTAAATTTTGTTGAAATACGTATACGTTAAATAAACTTTGTTGTATATTGCGCGCCTGTCTGTTTCGAGTACGAATGCGAGTAGTACGTGTATGTACGTGGTCGTGTTTATCCGCTAGAACGTTTTGTCCGCGACGCAAACAAACGACGGCATAAACAAAACTACCAACAGAAAATTGGCTCAAAACATTTTCAAGCAAAAATCATGCACGACACAACAACGACGACGATGACGATGACGACGAACCCGACGGCGGCAACAGTCACAGCCACAGAGCAATAACAAAAACAACAACAACGGCAAAAACAACAACAGCTAAATTGTGGACCCCTCTGCATGCGTTGAATATGCTCCAAAATACTAAAATCGAAACTCAAAACTCAAACGAAAACCACTCAGCCATACTCACAGCATGAGTTCCCATACAAATGAGTGAGACACTCATAGTCACTCTCTAATGGCATTACAGCAACTATATGATATCTCTCGCCTGCACTTGGATCGGGGGTCTATCTGGAGAGAGTAAATTTTGTATGGATTTGTCGACTCTCTCATATAGAAACGTAGCCAATATTCATGTGATGAGAGAGCATAATCACGATAAACTTCGCATATCTAAAAACGAGCAACTGATTTGAGTGATTATGTGAGTGAGTAGCGGCAAGCTTAGGCTCTTGAGTCATTTTGATACGTGAGCATTTTATTTCGTTATGCGTGCTGTTCGCTAACACCTGAGGAGGTACATATATGTTGCCTTTGGTAATGTTTGCGTGTGTGCGTTAAGCGCACGTTTTCCGGCTTTTGTAACAGAAATTCACCACCCATAAGCAACAACTTGCCCTCCACATCCTGCAAGCAACCCACCCAACCAAGGGCCCACACCTGTATGTTCGATTCGTTTTGTTCTCTAGCGCTTAACATGTTTCTTTTGACTGTTTGGCTTACTGACCGGCAAGCGTCAGAATAAATGTTGCTTTTGCATGTAGTTACATTTTATGACAACCATATGGCGATCTTCGTGAGGACTATATTAATAATAATAATAATAGCAAAAGCAATAAAAATAATGGCAACGTTGACGATGATGTTTATTTTAATGTTAATGCTGATGTCGATGTTGCATTTTAATCGGATTGAGTCGCGTGCTGCCATTAAAAAAAAACGAAAATACTGACACCAACAACAAAGGCGACATTATGTGAAACAGTGGTACAAAATGAAGCCAATAAATCTACATAAGACACTTTACTCATTAGTTTCATATGAATGGTATTTAAGCTAAAAATGAACTAACATAATTAAAATATATCTCAGTCAATCAGCATTTTATTGCAAATAACTTAGTCTTGTCAGCCAAACTTCTTAGATACCGTTAAACCTAATGCAGAACAATTTATGGCTGACTGCGTTTGATTTCGTAATGTGGCAATTCCAAAGTTCAACCTGGCACAGGGTCATAAAAAATTTCACACAACATAACGCGAAAATGAGCAGAACGTTGAGCACATCACAGAACTGTGCGTACGTGTATTTAACATAGCACATACCCAAGCAGCCGCACATCAGCGGCGTCGTTGTGTGCCTTTAATGGATTGATTGTTTTAAATTGGAACCGCACTCTCTGACTCACCAATGCTGCGGGCCACAAATGCGAATACGATTGCGATTGCGATTGCGAATGCGAATGCACCGCCAAAGTCACACTGCACATTGTGTTTCGTATACTCACACTACGGCATAAGCATTACCAGGGTGTGTGTGTGTGCGTGTGTGTGTGTGTGTGTGCGTGTATGTGCAAAGACACTCGCTGTGACATGCTGATGCTCATGCTGTGCGAAACGTAAAAGAAAAGCGACTAAAGCGCGCCATTGCAAAAGCAAAGACTTGTGGCCAAATATTATGCTGAACATGATTTTATTTTATTTTCAATTCTAAATCGTGCAAGCACAGCAAGCGGAGTGACTGCGATGGCGATGGTGATGGCGATGGTGATGGCGATGGCGATGGCGACGGCGGAAAAAGTATCTAAGCCTCTACAAGTTCAATAAACGCGCAGCTACAGAACAAATAAAACAAATATAAATAAGAAAATAGTAAAATGTGACAAAACAGTAACATCGACATGTGACAAACATTTCCGCTTACTTTGACAAAACATTGTGAAAAGAACTTCGAAGCTTAAACATAAGAATAGCCGCAAAACGTCTCTAGATGCCCATATATGTATGTATGTATGTATGTATGTACGTATGTAGCTATGCAAACCTACAGTTGTATGTATGTATACCATTTGCAAAATACGCCAAGGTACAAATTCTCACATTTAATTAAATTTTTATCATAAATGAATTTGTAAATCTCTGCTTAATTTTTTTTCTTTTTTTGTTTTAGTTTTTTTTTTTTTTGTCTTTTTTTATTTTATTACGTCTCTTGACATTGGTTTTTCATCATATGCAAATGAAATTAAACTATAATGTACAAAAAACACACCAAGTAAAATTTCAAAAGAACACAACCCATATGTCAGCAAAAAAATTTACATAGGTAGACACAAACTTATGAGAACACGTAGAGGGTAATTTTTTACTTTTATTTAAGCGAGTATCCATATATATTTGTTGCCTCAATTATTTATGCTGTTATATTTATTTATCATATACATATATGCACATAATGCCTTAGATCTTTTACTAGAGACAGTGAAAAAATATTCTATTATCTGTCAAAGTCGTAAAAAGTATTCTGTGCCATTTCTTTATAGATCTTGACAGCAATTCGCGCGTGTTGAATGCTGCTCACTCTATTACATATCTCATACAGTGGTCGCTCACAGATTAGAACTTTCCGGAAATTTATTCACTTTTTATTTTTTTTTTACTGCCATTTCCAAACTAAATATAAACACTTTTAACAATATTGTTTAAGCATAAGCAAATAGCAGGATTAACTGACTGACTTCATAAACTTATCTTTGAGTAAAGAGAAAAAGTTTATATGAATAAGTAAATGGGTTAATTATGCAGCACAACTCAGCTGCATAGTCACTGTGCCCAGCAAAACTCACATCTCTATGTAAATGAGCCTGATTATCTGCATTTAAGCATATGAGCTAATACATTTTGAAACCAAATCCTGTTGAAAAGTTGTCAAATACATAATTTCACTTTTATTTACTGTTTACATCGATTCATCTTTAAAATGACACCCTGTATATGTTGTCATCCTCATTTATTGCTTATTTATTTTTTTATTTATATATTTTGTAAAAACACAGACAGAAACAAAAACGCCAAAACAGCAGAAGCTGAAGCCAAAGCTGAAGCAACAGTTGAGAGGGCAGAACTTTGGCGCTATTCGCGCATAAATTGCGACAATAAATGATGAATTGACAATAAAAGAACACGACAACGTAACCATAAGCGCTTACAGCAGCCCCAGCAGCAGCAGCAGCAGCAACAGCAACAGCAGCAGCAGCAGCAGCGACAAGCGAAGAAATCATCATCATCATGATTACCAACAACGCAATGGAAGAAGTGACGAAGAAGACGACAGCAACAACATGAACAACAGCAACAACAACCACAAGATCAACAACGACGTCAGCAACAAAATCGTCAAACAATTCGAAAAACAAAGAAGAAGCGTTAATTTACAACAACAAGAACACTATGTGCTTTTTCATTTCGGTTTCATGTTGTTGTCTGATGATGTGAGTTTCATTCATGTTGCTGTTCTTCTTGTTGTTGTTCTCATCAAACATATGTATGTGTACGAGTATGTGAATGTGTATTGTTGTAAAATGCTGCTGTTGCCGTTTTAATGTAACATTTTTGTTGTCGTTATACCCAACAACTTTTTTAATTAGTTCTTTCATTGGGATTTTCCTTAATAATTTATTTTAAAACATTTTGATTAACTTCTAACTAACCCACACACCCTCCCCCAAATATGAACACTACCGCACTAAAACCGAACAGCGAACTCTGCAAAATCCATAATGAGCAAAAAATTCAACATTTTTGTTTTTTGCATAATTTCCATTGAGAAATTTTAAATACAATATACTACATATATGTACATATGTATAGTATGTTTATACATAATTATATATGTGTGTGTGTGTGTGCATGCGAGTATTGCAGATCAGACAGCAATAGGAGCAGTTGTGAATCAACTCAATCGGAACTGCTTCCATTGTCAACAATTCTTAGTTTTTTTTTTTTTTGTTTTTTTTTTAATACAATGTTTTTAATACATTGAATTGGCCAAATCATTGAACCATTAAATGACCAAAATATAATTTTATTAACTGGCTAATAACATGTTCCATGAAGACTATAATTTTTTCAAATGTTGCGCGTGTCGTTCAATTTCGGCTAAACACGTGCCTAGATAGCTCAGCTTTTTTTTTGTTTTTTTTTTTCATATTCCTTATAAGATTGAGTGAAAATCTAGCATTTGCAGACTTCTTTGCATTTAAATTTATTTTCACTTTGGCCTTGATTTTTTGTTTTTTTATTATTATTTTCTTTTTTTTTTTTGTACTAGTATTAATTTCCTATTTTGTTTGACTGAAAAAAAAGAATTTTGTTTATGTAAACTTTATCTTAATAAATCAAGAAAAAGAAAAGTTGATTTAACTTTTATTTAAAATGAGTTCAACTCACTTTTGTTTAATTTTTTTTTTTTTTTCTCATATCTAGTGGCTTCACAAAGCAATTCATCAAGACCCTCACCTTAAAACAATAAACGAAATTTCGATAGGGTTCAAACCTTTGAAAGGAAGTTTGTTTGTCAAAGTGCCATCTCTGGAGTTCCTTCAGTTTTATTTAGTTAAATATTGCACTTTAGGTGTTTTAACCTAATTTTTTTTAAATTTCTATATAACTGTGCCAACACGTAATAAACATTTAAATCGAAAATATATGTTTTGAGATATTGCCAATTTATGTAAAATGATATTGTATAAAATTCAAACCATTCTAACTTTTAGGGAACGTACCCATACTACGTAACCCATTTTTAACAATTTTTTGCCCACCTCTCCCCCTCGGTGACCTTAGTGATTTTGTAACATGGATATAGACTATGTGACAAAAACCTAAGCCTAGTAATTACCTCAATCGAATTGTTAAAAATTAACATGAATAAAAACTTCGTCCATTTAACAAAAAAAAAATAATTATAACAAATGCCGCACGATTAGCTTCATTTAAATTTTATATTTCTTTGCCCTTTCGAGTTAGCAACAAATCACGCAAACAATATGGCATTTGCCACCTCAAATGTGGCGAGTAACGCTGAACGCTGAACCATGAACCTCAGCCACTGGCACACAAGTTGCCGTATAGCCATTAAATGCTGCGTGTTAAATAATCAATGCAATTAATTTTCAATTATCGGCATTAAAACATTAAACTAAATTTATAACATTTAAGCTGACAGACAAGCAAATCAATTACAGCCAAACACTCAACACCCAACCAACCAAACAGTCATTCGGGCAGGCACCCAGACACGCAGGCACCCAAGCACCCAAGCACCCAAGCACCAGGCACCGGGCATCCAAACACCCCCACTCAAACGAGCTGGGAACCAACTAGGCAAGGACATTCATGCGAAAGCAAGTGAGTGCCATTGTCGAGATGAGGTTGGCCAAGGGGATAGGAAGTTAGTCTAAACACGCACATTGCTTCTAGCTGCCACTCAGCTGCTCAGGCGGCGGTGTGGTGTACATATGTGTATGTGTGTGTGTGTGTGTGTGTGTGTGTGTGTGTGAAAATGTGTGATGTCCAGGACGAAGGAATTGTAAGGGCAAAATAACAGTAAGACAAAGCGAAGATAAGGAAAGATAACAACAACAAATGGGCAAAGGAGGGCAAACATTGATAAATGTCACACAATAAGCTAAATAACAGCAGCAATGCCACTACAACAATACAATGACAAAAGCAACAACAACAACAAAAGAACACCAATTGAAAATAAATTATATAATACAAAAACAAGTTTGCTGCAGGACGAAATTACTTCACCCATGATGTAGTTTCGAATCAGTCATCAGATATTAGTTGGTATAAGTTAAAAATTAAAAGCAGCATAAGGAATCTCGAAATCTATTAAAGAACTATGTGAAAAACATATTTTTAAGATATCTTTAACTTAAGCAAGACGTCAGTAATATGCTTGACCTCTGTAAGTAATAATTCTTTAGACATTGATTTTGATAATAAAAGTTAGAAAACTAATGGAGCTACAATTTAATCTTTTCATTTTCGACACAAATCACACAATGTCACATACCACTCGGATGAGTTGTATGCCAAAAGTAGCTTGAAGGCCAATGTAAATCTTTAAGCCTTTTATGCAAGAAAAGAATTGATCCATTCATTTCGAATAGTTCCCAACCGCATTGAAATCCCACAATAAAAATATCATGTAGATGAATTTCTACACAATATAAAACGTATTTCTTTATTTAAAAACAAATTTTACTTTGCAAAACATAAACCAACGTTACGGGGAATTTAAAATATATGAGGGTTAAATCAAAAAACTAGATTTATCGGACATCTCATTCCCTGTAGTTTGAACCCCTATTTACGGTGTATAATAGACATGAGAGATAAATATAAAATACCAAACAACACATTCACTGAATTCAGAATGCGGGAAATTGGATCTATCACAGGATTACTCATTAGTAATAATTCTTAAGTCAATTATGAGCCGAGTATACTTGCATATTGTTCATAGTTATATATAGCAAAATCTCCGATAACTGACAACCGACAGTCGCGATGTTTTTGTCCAGTACTCGAAACTGTCCATCTATGAGAATGCAGTTTCTTTGGAAAGAAAGTAAGAAGAGCTTGCGAAATTTGTCCGATTATGAATTAGCTGTACGGTTCTGGGGACTCTCCCTTTTGGGAGTTTTCGCTGTATGTGTAGTGGCTTCGTTCAAGCAAAAGATAAGATATAACTATCGAAGAATTCAATGAAATGAACAATTCTTGATTTTAATTAGTTCATCGTATCGGGAGTCTATGTTATACACATATACAATACATATATACAATAAATACATATACATACATATACATATGTGCATATGTTTTAAACTTTCGATCGATTTGTCAACTTGACCGTATTACAAATGATGTGTCAAATGTCGTGTTCTTTTTTTATGCATGAGTCTATGGTTCATCTAAACATTTATTGAAAGACCCACATTAGTTGTCTGCGTATATATGTATGTATGCACACAAACATACATATGTCAAACGAAGTACGAATCCAAGGCAAACGTAAGCAAAAAGAAACGTATTAAATTAAAAGGAAGCAAATGGAAGAAAGGACAGTAAGGAAATTACGAAGCAGCGTACTAGCAAATGGCTAAAGAACGACTGAATGAACGAACGTAATAAATGGCAAAACAAAGTGATACGCATAAACAGCACAACAGCAACAACAATTATACAACAACAACAACATCGACATCATCATCTGTGGCAGCCATAAAGGAGTCAAAATGAAAAAAAAGCGAAAGAAAAAAAAAACAATAATATATACAAATGCGACAACAATAAAAATAGAAATAAAATAAAGAAAAAAAAAGACAATATATGTATGTCTGTGTGTGTATGTCTGTGTGCTAATATATATATGTATGTACGTATGTATGACTTATATGTATGCGTATACAATAATAGAAAATCTAAAAGCCATTAGCACCCACAGACAAAATCGACTCGTCAGCAATAGCAAAAGCAACAGAAATAATAACAACAACAATAACAACATCGCGGACGATATCGTGGCTGAAGCTGTTCAAAAATACGACCCCAAAATGCCGAAAAGGGCGTCAAGAACGCACAAGTCGCCGGCTACACGCATATGTGTGTGTGTGTGTGAAGATGTACAGTGTACACAGATGCGAGTGTGTGCATGGGTATGGGTGTGGGTGTGGGTGTTGATGGTGATATATATGGCGACTGCTGTAAGTGCGGATAGACCTACACTTAGCCTATTCCCATGTTAGCTCATATGTCGATCGCTTTGTTGTCTTTTATTTTATTATTTTTGTAATTAGACGCAAAGAAGTATTTATACGCTATAAGCAGAACCGTGTAAAATCCCATTGCCACTACAGTGAAGAAAAATAAGTTCTATAAGTCATATGTAAATAGGTGGATCCATTTAAGGATCGTTTTTAATTATTCTAGAAACTCAAAAGACTACAAATTACCCTTCGCAATTTATATATACTTTTTCGAATTCTTGAAGCGCGGTTGAAATAACCTTTTCAACTGAGAAAACAGAAGTTAAATCTTCATCATGCCATGATCCATTAGGCAATGATTTATTTGTTGATCGCAGCCACTCTAAAGTCACCCAAATAGGCATATATAATGAAAGGCATTTACAACAGCAATTCCTTCTTACTCCTCCCTCGATCATAGCAGGGTTGATTAACATCTTGATTCGTTCTCGACACTACAAAGTCTTAAGTTAAACATAACTGATCTATTCTCTAGAGCTCAAATTCAATGCGAGCATATTGAAAGAAAATAATTTTATTTCTGCAAAAGCTGCCGCTTTTTGAATGTCCTAGACTCGCCTTTTGCAGAGTTGAGCAACACTTCATTAAAAATTTCAGAAAGAAGCGAAATTTGTGACGTCGCGTAAGAATCCTTCTAGTGCCGCTTGAAGAATATTATTTAATGTTCGAATCGATATACTTTGTAAAATATTTAGATTGATGGAAGCGGATTCCAATGTCGTTACTAGCCAACTGCATCAAAAACAGCAGCTGCCGGAGCGGCAAAACCAAAATAGCGACCACGGTACACGAAAGCAAACTCACGTAAAAGTCTTTTTCCAAATAAATTTTATTTTAAGTTGACATTGAAAATAACTTTCGCTCAGTGGCTGCATGCAGAGTGCTGAGCACGAGAGGAGCGCGGTTTCAGAAAGTCAAAAGAAGACACGTGCCATTGGATATTGGATGATTTCTGAAAGTGCCAATGCGATACCCTGAGCAATGCCAGCCAGTTTTCGGTTTCGGGCCAAGCCAGCTGAGTTCAAGCTGCAGAAAACTTGTTGCATATGACGAGGGCACACTGACAAGCGAAACTCGGCAGGTAGATGGGTTCAATGCATGATTTAGTAGATATTTTTTGTGGAAAAGTCAAACCCCGAAAAGCAGCTGAGTTCTCTGTTCCACTTCAGGCACTGTAGGCACTTTAATTGAATACTCACAATTGAATAGTTCATTCTAATGCGTTCGCTCGCCAGCTTCATCGCGCCAGCGACTGCTGACCCTGAATCATCATTTGTTGTTGATGTTTAGCCTCAGCGATGACATCGAGGCGATTAACTTGCCAAGACAAGCAGATTAGTCAGCATGTGGCACGGCGACGGGAGGTCAGCCGTCGGAAAATTGCCAACATGCCTATCAGAGAAAGCCATAAAGTAGAGAAGCGTTTGCTTAAAGTATTAAAAAGGGCTTTTGTCAAATGCGGATGGTGCGGCGAAATGCGTTGCGAAGACAGCGAAAGCCACGTGCGTGGAACAGAGACAGACAATCTCCTTCAGCTCACTTGTTCACTGACCCATTTACTTAAGCACCTAAGACAGAATGTTAATATGTAATTAAACTGTAAACGAAACCCCTGACGACAAAAATTAAAAACAACAAAAAACATAAGAAGGAAGGAAATTATACTTGTTTTTTTTTTTGTTTTTTTTTTTTCTTATTTCGCTTCCATCTATGCTATGCGCCAATTTATTTCAAAGCTAAATGACTGCACCACGCGGGTATTTTGCTCATCGCTTTTGTGTTGCTAGCGTCAAGTCAACGTCAGAATCGTACGTCGCTTCTTGTTTTCTGCCCTTTGAAAGGGCACAGTAAAACCTGTCATCAAGCAACCGACTAACATAAAGCTAAGCAAAATCAAGTGACTAACCTAATCTTCACACAACATTTTATATACCTTCTATATTTGCTACCCCAACACGAAAATTAGCCTTGAACTGGAACTGCCAGTGAAGATATCAGCCAAGCATCAACCAGCAAGCTTTGAGCTGTCAAACTTTTATGATTATCGAAAGACATGTGCACATGACAAAGTTTATTTCTCTGAGAGAAAATGTTAGACAATATATCACAGCTGCTTATCTCTGACTGAGACCGCAATATCAAGACTGATTTATAAATCGTAATGCAAATAAGTGAGTATAGCAAATTTTGTTCATGCAGGCAAGGTAGCACTGTAATCAATAATATTGCATTTGGCGCCATCATCTTTCGCAAGTTCACCATGCCCAACATCAGCCATGCCAATCCCATTCCCATACCCATACCCATCGTGCACAATTTCATTATCTGCTGGCAGAAGCTCATTATGAGCTTTCGACGCTCGTCGACGTTTATTAAAATCCACTTCGCACAACCGTGCACATACAACAACAACACCAACAACAACAACACACAACAATAACGAATAATAATAAAACGTTTAAGCCCCACGCGCAGCCAACGAAAGAAAATCATTGCCTCCAGTTCGGGGCATCTGCAGCGGCACACCCCACCACACCGCATGACACACCGCACAACCCACCGCACACCCCTGCGCATAGCTCGGCAACGATGGCGACAAATTCAACCGAAAACTTGACTTCTTCCATTTGGACTGCTGCCACTTTCTTATATGAGAAGCACACTATGCTTTTGTTGTTCGCTTTATTGTTATTGTTGTAGTTTTGTTTTTGTCTTTTTTACTTTATTTTATTATATATGTATATATGTATATATATATGTATATATTCTATTTTCAGCTAAACTCCTGTTGCTTGTTTGGCGCCTCTGTATGCTGTTGCTGTTGCCGTTGCCGTTGCTCCTGTTCTCCCCTTCTTCTGCTCTGCATGACGGCGTCGATGCTTTCTTTTCGAGTTTTCCTTTTATCAGCTTCGACTGCCTTCGCGTCCCTTAAACTTTTTGATTATTTACGCCTTTACATTTATTCTTGTCATTGTGTTTGTTGCTTTTCCATTTTATTGTTGCTGCTTATTGTTGTTATTGTTTTGGTTCGTGTTGTTTTTGTTGTTGTTGTTGTTGTTGATTACTGTTTTCGTATATAAAACAATATGACTTTAATATCATGCTTGATGTCATGATGACATGACCTTTATGCTTTTATCACATGCTTTGCTTATTTGCCAGCTTTTTTGCCTATATAATTTTTGTTTGTGTGTGTGTGTGTGTGTGTGTATGTGTGTGGCTCTGTTAGTGGCAGGATTGTGTATGCATATATATACGTCTTGTTGTTGTTGTTGTTGTTGTGGTACACACTTAAAATCGCGTGAATATTCTTGGCAACATTAACAAATTCACAGGGTGACAAGTGCTGTGCAAACGCAGTCAGGCAAACAATAGTGGACTCAATTATTTTTAATACTCTGGCAAAGTAGAAAGTATGGCCCTTAAGGTGCATAAAATTCATAATATAAAAATGTAATTTTCTTGCAATTTCAATTGACAAAGTCAAGAGGACTCAATCCAGACCAGCCTAATTGCATCAAGACATTCTGCGACCGCTTTTGTCTTTTCATTTGCAATAATATTATATTAATAAAAGCTACCCAACTACGTGGGGTAAGGGCAGAGGGTGTGCACATAGTTGAGTCGCGTGTGCGCTGCGCAGGAGACTGTCACAGGCACATAAATTGAAATCAAGCGAAAACTTCAATTTAATTTGCTGCGCTTCCGGGAAAAATAAGCACACTTATACTTACAGTCACAACAAAAACAGCAACAATAAACAGAGTTAGCACAGTAAAAACTCGCTAAAGAAACTTTGCCTGCAGCAAAACAATAAAAAATACATTAACATATCCTTCAAATACTTTCTGGTTTTTTTTTTGATTTTTTTTTTCTTTTTTTTTTGCATAAAAACTTTTAATACATTTTATTGGCATTTACGATGACTTAGCACAAATAAAATTAAATCAAGTGACGAATATATGTATGTATGTGCGCTTAAAAACAAAAAATCATTAATCAAAATTCTTTATGATATGCATCATAAGGACATCTAATCCATGAGTTATTAACTTGGCAAAATCGAATGCAATAAGTCAAGCATCGTCAGTCGAAGTTTCTAAAAACTGGCTTTGCCATAATTTCATTCAGCCGACGTTTAAAAGTAACTCATTTTGCAGGCATACACTACTTAGCCCTTCCAAGCATTGTGAAAATGACTAAGCATATCCTTCTTGTTGAGCTCTCACTGTTCAAGTGTCGCGCTTTATGTGCTGCGGCACAAGTAGCGTGTAAACGAGAGAAACAAACGGAAGTTTAAGTCAAATAAAATCAAAAGCTAAATCGTGCCAAGCTTAAACTTTTTAATATAACAACAACAGCAACAGCCACAACAACAACAACAAGTGGAGCTACAGCAATAAGTACTACAAGTACAACTATGAACAAACGAAAACATCACAGAGGATATAAAAGCATTAACGCAAAATACCAGAAAATCCCTTTTACTCTTAACTAAAAGCAGAAGTAGTCGTGCCAATGATTGTTGTTGTTGTTTTTGTTGTTGTTGTTGTTGTTGCTGCTACTGTATATGCGGTCATGTTATACAAAATACGAAGCGTAAAAGAGTAAAGCACACACAAAACGGCTGCACAGCTCAACAACAAACGCAACACCCTTCCGCGCTCTCAAAGGAACAGGCAAACAGTCAAACAGTCAGGCAGCCAAGCAGCCAAGCAGCCAAGCAGCAAAACAGACAACCCAAGCGCCCACAATCGAAAACACAAAGCAGCAAATAAAGCAAACACAGCAACAACAAACACGACAACAACAACAACAACAAGAACATTAACGACGACAAAGCGCACACATTTATATGCTTTGCTTGCCATGCTTTGCCAGGTCGTGCCGCGTCGTTTTTCCCTTTTTCATTTATACAAACACGTACACTCATACAAACACACAAACACACACACACACACACACACATACATACATGCGTATGTATATGAGCTTGTATATGTATATGTATATTTTATTTTATTTTTTTTTTTTCCTTTTTTGGTTTTTCTTCTGTTTTTTTTTTTTTATTCTTTTCGTTGTTGCTCTTTGCTTTGACACAAACGCGTTTCCGCTCTAAATTACACTCACACTTGGCGCACTTCCGGCTTCGGTTTCAAAATTGCACATTAATGTACAAACACAACAACAAGAACAAACACAAACAATATGCGACCAACAAAGAAAGAAAAAAAGGAAATACAAAATCCACACTAACACACACACACACACACACACACACAGAGCCCAAGTAAGCAAGCAAGCAACGGACCGGACCAACAACAACAGCAACAACAGCAACAACAAATACATATAAACGTACTGTACGTGGCATACAAAAGCCCAGCAACAAGCAACAGCTTTAAATAATCAAAAGGAACACGCACGATGGCGCACGTCTTCTCTCCCTCATACCCTGTTCGAGTCCGACTCCGGCTCCGGCCTCCGAGTTCGACTGCGTCTCCGTTTCCGTTTCCGTTCTCACGTATGGTTTTGACTTCGACTCATTCAACCAATTACTTGATTTTACACTCCAAGTGAGTTGAGATGGCATCCTTGACGCTCGCACGCTGCAATCCACTCATTCATTCACTCAAATCTACTACGTCACTCACTCGGTCACTCACTCAGTGACAGCACTTATACGCACTGTTGCCTTTATACGCTGCACGCAGCTACGTATCGTATTCCATGTCCATATCATCTCCATCGCCATTACCATCGTCATCGTCATTGTCAGCGACGCAGCGTCATCATTGCCAACATCGTGATTATCATCAGCATTTCGGCAAAGCTCTCCCCAAAGCGCTTACACCAATAAAAATGCATTTAAAAATTAATCTAGTGTTTGTGCCACGTATACATGCGCTTGCCCGCTTACACTCGCACTCGCACTCGCATTCGCATTCGCACTCGCACTTGCCATTGCCATTGCGGCGGCCGTCGCAGTCGCAGTCGCAGTCGGAGTCGCGGTCGCAGTAGCACAAGCAGCGAAGACTTACACTCATTCAGTCGCACGTACTCACTCGCTCGCATTAAGGCAGTCGTCTGCTCTCTGTGCCGTTTAGAGAGGCATGCCGCCAAAGCTATTGCCTTGCACGTAATCGTATTTTATAACCGTCTTTGACGTGCAAGCGTTGAAAGATCCTTTGAGTGGATAAGCGAGCGATACGCACACACCCACAATATCACATACAAACACACACACACACACGCGCGCGCACTTCACTCACATAGGCAGAGACACAGACAGGCGCTAAGCATTATAAATTTCGTGCATGTTATTGTTGTTGCTTTTGCTCTTGCTGTTGTCAACGGTGTCATTTGTCTTGTAATTGTTGTATTATACAAAGTATTTGCAACAACAAAAGCAACAGTGTGCCCCAACGTCCATTACCGAGAGTATAGTGCCCCTCCATCCACTCGGCTTTGCCAACATACACACACACACACACACACACACACACACACACATACAAACAAACACATGGGGGTGTGTCCCCTCACTCAGACATTCCCTTAAACAACACCGCTGCTGGTAACAGGTATCAACTTTGCTCACAACACTTTGAGTGTTCAATTTTTGAGCTCAGCTTCATGAGTCTACACAAACGACTCAACTTGTATTGTGAGCTAGCTCACCGGTATCGTGTGCTACTCAAATTCAGCTTCACTCGGTTGTGGCCAATACAACACCGGCATGTCTCGGCCGTTGTCTCGGCGATTCACCGGCTCAGCACCGATCTAAGTGTGCCTGCGGTGAAACAAACAAACGTTGAGAGAACTCATTGCCTTGAGCGCAAAGCACCGATTGAGCATTGTTTTGAGTACGAATCAAATAGCCTTCGAGTGAGACTCATTGCAGTAAATCATTTCAAGCGGCAATGCTTGATTCGATTTGCCTAGAATGATATTGAGAAAAAGCTCAAAGTTCGAGTCTTTCAGCACCTTGGTCGAGATTTGCGGATCTAAGTCATTCAATTTCAAGTTGGGTTTGAGCATGTATGAGTGCAGGCACCGGCTAAATAAAATTGATAATAATGTCCCCAAATGTTCAAATAAAATAATTCAATATTCATTTACATATATCCGTGTGCGGATGAAACGTGCCAAAAATATTCCGCGCTTTTCCAATCGTTAAACAATTTCAAAACAAACCAAACTTATCGAACTGTAATTAACCGTTTGATAACAAGTCTGCTAATTTATTATGCACATTATTCACATCCATGTTCACTCTACAAACTCACGGGGTTGTTGACTGCTTTGCAACTTTGTTTGAATTCATCGTGAGGGTGTGAGCCTTAGAATATGTTCAATAAGCTGATTTTAATAATAATTTCAATTCAAACCATTGAAAATTAATTGATGTGATTAAGCGTTATACAAGAATTTTTAAATAAGGCACATCTTGTCTTAGCGTTCATTTTCAATAAATAATTTGCTTAGTTTTTATATCATGCCAAAACGGTGAAACTGCTGAATGCCAAAGCACGGCATGGGAATCAGAATATCTTGTATCCGAAAAAGGCTAAAGCAAGTCTACTCTTTGTAAAATTCGCAAGGCATATCCCAAGAACCACTGTTCAGAATTTCCGAATAGATTTCCTAATGAACTAACTGACAAGTCAGCGCCTGGCCTTATCCGGCTAATGAAAAGCACAATAGATCATATTTTTATGTTCTTACTTGCTTGTCCCGCTTAATGGCAAATCGTTTCGGATGATTGTGAAATTATTGATTAAATATAATATTTGTATGGCTTGCTGAAAATGGATATCTTTTTCGTATTTATTTTGCACTCGCCTTGAAGTGGTTTTTAATTAATAATGGTAAAGCAATTGGCGAAGGTGCCACAGCCAGCGTAATACGAAAATCTATTTAAATGAATACAGGTCATTATATAAATAAGAAAAGCGTTTGCCTCCGCCAACGCAGCGAAGCAAATCAATTAGTGTAATAATAAACATTTGACAACACAAATAAACATTTAAGCCATATTAATCCAACAAATTTGAACAGCATTATGTCTGCCTGACTGCCTGCTGATATTTCGAGTGTGCGGCAGTGTGGCGGGGTGTGGGCTGGGTCGGCAACTCGCGCAGCGGGTGTTAGCCAGCATTCAAAGCATATACAAAAAATCTTAATGGCAAGCATCCGTAGCATCATTAAATGTATACCTGCAAAAGTTTCATTAAAACATTTGAAGAAAAAACTCACAATTCAACACAAGTACGCGCAGAGATTTAAGGATAACTTTATTGGACATCCAGATCTCAGAATGGTTTATATTCTTATGAAGCCATGAAAAACATTTTCTTAAGGTTTTCAAAGAAAGTATAAACAACAACAAACAAAGTTGAATATTCTTTCTTTTTTTTTGCTTTAATATTTGTATTAATTATGTAACGACATCTCAAGAGACAAAAAAGTTTTCTTAGTAAAAATCATTTTTCGACCGATCGTTCCTATGGCAGCTAAATTTTCTAATAAACCGATATTTACCAGATTGATGATTGGATATTAATTAAAATTATTGAGACTTAAATTTGGTAATAATAACTTAATAAACAATGCCTACGGATTAGAAGAGTCTATATGCCAATTGTAGATCTAACTGTTTCCGTGATCAGTTTGTTCATACAGACGGACAGACAGACATGGCTAGATCGACTCGACTCGCCTATTACATACGTTTGTTTAATGTACCCTTTGCCATATTTTTGGTACAGAGTATAAAAATCAAAATTTCACAATGCCAACAAAAGTAATTATCCTCATCACTATTTATTTCTATAATTTCTAATTAAACCTACAAAAAGACGCAGTTAAACGCAGGATGAATAGCTTAAAAAACTCTTTAAAATGCTGCTACTTTCAGGAAGGAACTCGCTTGGATTTATTTGTTCACTATATCGGTAGTGTATTGTGAATCTTTTACATATATTATTACATATACAAATATATAAACGCAAATACTCAAAAATCAAAACAATAAATCTGCAGACTTGCTGAGTGCTGCCAAATCACAAAAAATTAATACAACCCATCCCACCCCCGGCTAAACCGCACCAAACTGAAACCACTCAGTTAAACCTAAGAGAATCACAACGGAAAGCATTCTCACTGCGTTAATACACCAAAAAAAAAAAACACACATTTTAATTAAATAAAAAAAGACGAAGCAAAAATTTGCTACAGCAGCATAGAACCGCAACCGAAATTTAACCAAACTTCAAGGGCTATTTTTAGGCGATAAATGCCCCGATCGGACACGATGTTAGTCTGCTGCCGCTGTTTCCCCCGCCTGGCCGACTCTCGCACATGAACGCACTTTGCTGCTCTTGCTTGGCTTGATTTTTTTTTTTGTTTTTTTTTCGCACAATCTCTTCTTATTTATCTTGCATGCGATGCGCTGTTGTTGGACTTTTTGTTATGTTTTGCATCGTTTTGTTGTTTTTTTCTCTTATTTTGCGCAAGTTGATTTGCTCTCTGCATCGTTCACTTTCGCGCGTATGCTTTTGGACCTTCCCCAAACAAAATATAGCACACGATCATGTTGATGATCATCATGATGATTATGATAATCTCTAAATCAAATAATCTTGTGCGTTGCATGACTCATGAGTCTAGAGGTGCGTAAGTCAAATAAATAACAAAATTTATGTCGAAACTCATTGAAGCATTTACCTATCTATTATATTACCTAAAAAATATTAAAACTGGAAGAAAAAATTTCAAGACAATTCTAAGAAATATGTTTGAAGTTCCAATTATCCCCAATTAAGAAAAAAAAAAATAAAAAATAATGACAAGCATTTTGACTTTATAATAATGCTCCCATTTTTTTGCAAATATTTTTTGTTTCTTTTTGTTACTCTAAGCTACGCTAAATAAAAATTTGTTATATATTTTCGACTGAAGTAGTCATTTGTTTTAATGTATTCACGAATACTAATCAGTGATCGGAAGTTTTAGTTTTTAATTTTTTTCATATTCTTTTATTTAAGTTTTTGATTTTCTTTTTAATCATACTGAATCTGTTTTTATATTTATGCACATATATAAATACATACATGTACATATGTATGTATGTATGTATGTATAGACATATAGACATACACCAAACTCTCGTATATATGTACATATGTATGTAAATTTGATTGAACATGTTCTGAGTTTGTGTGTTTTGTTGTTGGTTTTATTTTTGTTAATTTTTTTTTTTTTATGTATGTACATTTTATTTTGCGCTTCTTTGCACATTTTTGTTTTTACTTTTTTCTGTTTTTTTTTTTAGTTTTTTTTTTTTTTGGGTTGGGTTTTTGCTTTGCGTGCTTGTGGATATTGTTTTTTATTTTACTTGATTTGTTGGCTTAATGACTTTTGTGTGTGGGTTGGTTTCTTAATCTTTTTATCGTTTTAAGATTTCTTCTTTTTCTATTCTTTTTTTTTTTTTTTCTTTTTCATTTCATTTCTTGTGCTGCTATTTTCTTTTTGTTAAGTTTTAGGCCCCATAGGCTTGCGCCGTGTATCATTTGCCAATACAATTCTATGCTTACTTTTTGCTCTTTTTCGCTTACGTAGCGCATCGTACTGCTGCAAAGTAAGTATGTAAGTACTTTTCCTCAACAGCTGCTCTTTGGTTATATTATACCTTTTTGTATTTTAGTTTGCGTTTTCGTACTTATATGAGCCTCCAATTGTTGGCATTGTAAAGTCTTTCAGCATTCACGGACAACGAAAAGTGAAAAAAAATTACATGAGTAAAATCTCTTTCATACCCATATTGGTTTATGATTCTTTATGTTAGCTATGTATTTGTTGTATCAAGAGGAATAGACAATTAAATACTTTTTATTTATTTTACTCCATGCCTTGTTATCACATACCATAATATTAGTTATTACTTACATGAATTTGATCATTGATTTTGTTGAAAATTTGTCAACCTGAAATAATATTATAAATTATTTATGAAATTAGAAATTGTCTATCGCTGTCCATTCAAATGACAATTTTAAGCTTATAAATAGATGCACATCAAACTGTATAAATTATACAAATTTAGAGTGTTAACTGTTAAATTCGAAAAAGCTTTTTGGAATGCAACCACAACAGAAACATTTTTTAAATTACTTTCCATCTGGTACGAATATTCATCTCAGAGTGGTTAGAACAGTCAACAAGCGAAGTTTTCCATAGAAATACAATCAAATATAAAACAGAATTTATTTTTATACTAAGCAACCTCGATTTTAACAAACAATAAACCCCTTTCCCGTTGCATAAGTAAAAGTTATTTTTTATGCTACTAAAAATCAGATTCCTATAAATCAAATCAATCAAATTATTTATAAAATCTACTTAAAAAAAAGAAAAAAAAAACCAAAACAGGTTAGAAGTGGCAAGTAATAAAAAACAAGATTTACTAATAGCAAAGTTGGTAAAGACAAAAGCTGACACAGCAGCAAAATTTTGAAAAAAAAAGAACAGCAGCAACAATTGTCGTGGTTTGCGTCATTCTTGTTGTTGTTGCTGTGCCAATGATAAAGATGCAGGTTGCCTACTCAACGTATGCATTTTCCAAGAAGATAACAAACAATCGACGGCACAGCAAAAACAATAACCATGCCAAAGAACTTACAGTGGAAACTCCACTGAGACGTACATTTTTAATATTACTTTTCGCTCATCGAAATTACTTACCCTTACCAACACTGGCATTGATTACCTAACTGTCAAGAATTTCGCAGTCAGGTTCAACAATCAAAGCATTCAACTAAACGGCAGTGACAAGGTATAACTAAAAAAACCTTGTCATTGTATACTCAACTCAAACAACTTCATTGTATAATGTATCTTTAAAATAACTAATGGAGCAAAATATATCCAATATATTATTTGAGATATTCTAAGTGAAAATTAGCTGATGGTGAGTGTTCGTTCAACTGAGTTATTACTGTACATATATGTTTGTATATCAAATAAAACAACAACAACAGCAGAAAAGGAAACACACATATGTTCATAGATACTCACCCATACATTCAAGCATGCATATGCATATGCTGAAAAAAAGCGGCAGTGATGCAAGGGACAGAAATAAAGAAAAGCAAACAAGCAAAGTTAAACAAAGTCAGGCCACTCAATAAGGCAAAGCCACAACGACAACAACAAAAGCGTTAACTACGAACAAACGTTTTCATTTTATTATTGTTTTTGTTTTCATAATTTACAAAACAAAAAAAAAAAAAAAACAATTTTATTTGATATTGCAAAAAGTTACACTAAATTGTCTTCTTATACTTACATACATATGTATGTCTGTACATGCATACATACATACATATATTTCTAAAACAGCATGAATGAAAGCTAACTAACAAAAATAAAAGAATCGAAAATCAAAAATCAAAGCAAAATATAAACAAATTCAATTTAAACAAATCAATGCGCTTCAAAGTAAAAATGCAATGCACAGACAGCATAAACAACACATACAATAACAACAACAACAACAACAACAATGGCAACAGTAAAATCATCCAATAATGTCAACTGCAGCAACGACATCAACAATGATGTATATTATAATAAAATTAAAACTATACATTTAGTACACACATACATATGTACATTAATGTAAAAATACAGACGCTTAGCACGTATGACCAGATATAACGTACATAACATATATAAATACCTAAGTATGTATGTAAGCTTGTATTTACATATGTAAGAATATCAGCGAAATTTCAATTTCAACAGAATAAAGAAATGAAACACCAATGCTACCAACAACAACAAACACAACAACGCTAATAACAGTAACAAACCTAATAAGACAAAAAAAAAAACCCAAACGCTAAAACACCAAAAGCAAAAACAAAAACTGCAAAACAAATCATTAGAATCGTGAAATGATGAAAATCACTCACAAAACGCTTAACTCAATGCATTAACTCTCAGTAAGACATTAGAAATCAACGAAACAAAGAGTAAGAGGGTTGCACTACAAATCCCCCATCTTGCTTTCATGCTATTTTTAGCATAAGTGGGAGCGAATAATATATGTATATATAATAATAGTATGAGTAAAGCCGCTATAATAGTGCTGCAGTCCCAGTACCAGTGACTTGAGTGAGTTGCTTCGAATTTCACAATTTCGCTCGCAACTTGACACTCACACTGTCTGTGTGGCCTACACACGAAAGCTTGCCACCGGCCGCCACGTACACTTGCGTTAAATCGCAAATAAAATTGCATTTTGTCTCGCCTAGTTCCGTATTTGCATCGACAGGTCGCATGCACTGACTTGGCTTTTAGGCGCGCGCGCTCTCATTGTTGTTCATTTCTGGTCGCTGCCGTTCTTCAGTGTAACAGCTCAGGTCTATTCATATGCGCAGCTCTCGTCGCAGTCGGCACTCGTTAAATAATAATAATAATAATAATAATAATATTGCTTGCGACTCACTGCATCCCCTGCCCCCCTACCAACCGCTTACGCACTCATGCTCACTCACTCGCGCGCTCGCACACTTTAACGCTCTCGCGCTTTGTGGCGCCCTCTACATTAAAATATTTCAACTTAATCTAACGGCATACACAAAATTTCTACAAATATTTAAAGAACTTTAGAAATTCACCGGAAAAATGCGCTGAAGAATGTGCGGCGAAAATATCTAAACTCGTTGCTTAGTGCATACCTTTGTGTATGCATGAGTGAGATGCATATAGGTTTATAGATGCTCCTAGGTTGGCATATGTGCGAGCGAGCGCGCACAAACACAGAGAACCAGTTTGCTAGCATGCGAGAGCCAGACAGTGAGCGCTAATGTGTGTATTATGTATTGTATTCAGCAAAAATTCAGCCATTTGCTTTTGTATTTGAATTGTTGTCTGTTGCTACAGCGCAAATGCGGCGAATTCGTTAAAACGAACACTCAACAACAGAAGCAGTTCGCAGAGCCAACCACCCCAAGTGAGAGCATACGAGAGCAAGCCAGAAGCTGGCGCGCAAGTTAAAGACGCACATGAGGAAAACCACACGCATGCACCTGTTAGACACTGCGAATGCTTCCATGTTGCTGCTACACTCGGCAACACGGTTTAAGTGCGCCTTGAATTACAAAATATGCTTACTAAGTCTTGAGCGCGCAAAAAACTAAAAGTTAATAACAAATAATGTAGATCAGCAACTAGCATAGCATAAAAAAATAACAACAAACTATTGTATCAATTAATTAGATACTTATAGATCACAAAGCATGGCAAACTCTTTTAAAGAAAATGATTAATTGCAGGTCGATCAAAGAAAAGATCAATCAATTGTAGTTAGGTTGCTTTTATAATAGTTTATTATTTTTTTTTTTTCTATTTCCCAGTCACTTGTCATGTGCATGAGCAACAGCAAGTTAAGTAAGTTAAAAGACAGCTTTTTTTTTTTGTGCGCTTAACAAAAGTAAATCATTCTTTATTCAGCGCATAAGAACAACCAACACTGCTTAACAAAAAGAAACAAAACCAAGCCAATAAAAAACTGATATTCAGCATTTTGCCAATATGTATTGTTGTTGTTGTTGTTGTTATTGCTATTGTTGCGCTACGTTTATGGTTATCATTTGTGTGTTTGTTGTTGTAATTGCGGCAACGCATTCGTGCGTGTTTAACAACTTTGGAGCAGCTGATTGCTGCGGCGAATTCGATTGTTGCGAAAAATACAAACAAAGCGAAACGAAATAAAATTAAGTTGTAATTACCTTGAAGTTGTTAGTATGAAAAGACAAGAGCAATACAAAGAATCGCAAAAACAAAGACCCAGCACAAATGAGAAACGTGCAGCGGATGCACAGCCGAAGCACAATAAAAAATTTTAAAGCAACTTGTGAATGTGAACGCAATTGTTTTTCTTCTTTTTTTTTTTTTTATTTCTGCCATTGTTAAGAATCTATTAATTATAAATGCAATTTTATTTCATATTTTCATAATCTTATAAACCTTGATATACTTACGTCTTAATAACAAATCAGTTCATACACATGTGCACATGTCTTCACATTCAACTAAGCACTTGTTGCCATGCATCCTTAGACATTGCAACATCAGCAATTGTATGTAGATCAATACATTTTAGTGTAGCTAGATGGCAAAGAATAGTAAAAATTCGGCAGAAGCATTTAACAGAAATCTAGCCACAAATTCATTGGCAAGGATCCTTTTTGAGTTGCCTCAGAGCCTTAGCAGCAGCAAAACCGCAAATAGCCGATGATCATAGCTTTCTACTGAGTTCACTGCAGGCAAATGGTGTTGAAAAAAAAAATAGTTTCTGTTGCTAATAAATGTGCGTATCTGCACTACAAACTCAAGCCATTTCCGTAATGTCTTGACTTCAGCAACTAACTATAAATCCCATGTATATTAGACGTCAAGCGTCACAAGATTGCAAAATCCAGACTGACACACTGTGAAGACTCCAAACAATAAACATAACCGATGTGACAATATAATGCGGACGTTTGGCAGAAGCCATTTTTATGGGAACGAATCAAAGTTGAATGGCAAGTTTAATTACAATTCAGTTTCGTTGATATTCAAGATCTTAGAAGACTATTTTGATTTAGTATATCAAATTGAAAGTAGATTCAAGACTCGAAACCAAAAAAGGAACAAAACAATTTAAATAAAATGAAAAAAAAAAATCCAAAAAAAATTTAATAACAAAAAAAAAATAGAAAACATCAAAGTCATGTTCGGTTGATTTTTCATTTCATTTAGCAATTTACATAAGGTTTTTAAATATTTTCTTTGCTTATTTGTGGCAGCAGCAGATGTTGTTGTTGCTATTGTACGACATTTGGCACGGCATTTGCTGTTGTTGTTGTTGTTGTTATCGCTGCAATTGCTCTTGTTGCAATCATTACTTTGGATCGCGTTAATTACAACTTGGCTGAAATATTTTTTTATTCGTTTTCTTTTTTTTATTTTATTTGAATTTGTTTAGCAATTATTGAGTTGTTTGATTTTTTTTTTTTTGTGTTTTTCACTTGCTAGTTCCTAATAGAGTAAACCAATTTTTAGCGCATTAAAACGCATGAGCAATAATAATAATAACAACAACAACAACAACAAAAAACACAATATGCATTTAAATTGAAAAGCCCAACCAAACCAAGGCAGTGGGCAATTAAATACTTTTGTTATTGTATTTATTTATGTGTCGTTGTTGTTATTATTGTTATTGTTGTTGTTGTTGTTGCTGTTGTTGTAGTTGCTAGTTAACATGAACTGGTTTACATGTACATGCATGATTTTATTATTATTTATTATAGTTTTTTCGCTTTTTTTTTTTTTTGAAGCATTCTTCTTATTTCTGTTTTTGTTTTTTTTTTTTTTTTTGTTTTGTTTTTATTTATATGTTGCTCACTTATTTTCGTGCATTTGTTTCACTTTGTTTTTATTTGAATTTTTTTTTTTTTTTTATATTTTTTCTTATTTTTGCTTCTTATTATTCGAGTTCGTATTTTTTTCGCACGTGTTTTGAAAAACATTTCGAAAAACACTTGGAATTTTCATTGCCAATTACAACAACTCGAACAGCAACAAAAGCCGCAACAACAACAGAAAATTCCAAAAGCAGCAGCAAAAGAATTTTACGTTTCGAGATAAACAAGCCGAGTCGAGCAAAGCAAGCAAGAAAACGGCACCAGCAACAACAACAACACACACAAGAACAACAGCAACAACGGCAGCAGCTGAAAGCAACAGCAACACAAATTGAAGGGAAAAAAAAAAGAACAGCAGCAGCAGCAGCAGCAGCAGCAGAAACATTGCATTGCATTGCATTGCATGAAACCAAGCGAAACGCGCTCAAAAAATAAACAAACTCAACGGCATGCAAAGGTGCGCATAAGGCAACAGCCAAGCGACGGCCGACATTGGCAGGGGCGCAGGGCGGTGGGCGGTGAGCGGTGGGCGGTGGGTGTCTGATATTGTGCGGCATATATGAAATACAAACCTAAATGAAATGAAACAACACTAGTTAACATTGTTGTATTTGCTTTTTCTGCTGTTGTTGTTGTTGTTGTTATTGTATGTGATTTTCTTTTTGTATTTATTGCTGCGTTTTCTAAATGATTGTTGTTGTGGTTATTTGTTGGTTTTTTTTTACTAGCTATTTTTTTTTTTTTTTTTGCTTTAAACAATTACGAAACAAGTTACATGCGAAACGAAATGGTGCAGCAAAACGAACAAGCGAATCACTGGACAAACGAACGAACAACAATTGCAACAACAACAAGAAAACAACACAACACAACATAACACAACAACAGCAGAAAACGAAAAAAAAAAAAAAACAAAAAAAAAAAAAACAACAACAACAGCACACAAATGCTGAGCAAAAAGAATTTCTTGCTATTTGCTGCAAATACTTTTACTGGCATGTATCCGACCAACAGCAACAGCAACGGCAACGGCAACAAATCCAAACATTCGCTCAGATACTCAGATACCAAAAAGATACCGAAATACCGAGATACCGTGCAGTTGCACAGATACGTACCAACGTACCTACGTACCAATCTACGTAGTTCCTACGTTCGTACGCATACGCCATGTTAGCGCGACAGCAACCGCAACGGCAACGGGCAACAACAACGGGCAACAGCAAGGGCAACGAGCAACAACAGCAAAGGGCCGTTGCTGATATGCCGGCGCGATACGTTCAGGGATCTGCGTTGCACTTTGGCATGCAGCGAATTTTTGAGCGTTCACTCCGACGGCAGCTGTTGCTGTTGCTGTTGTTGTTGCTGTTGTTGCTGCTGCTGCCGCCTTTGTTGCCGTTTTGCTGGCATTGTTGCTGCTGCTGCTATACTGCTATGCCAATGTGCAAGACTTGCAGAGGACCAGGATCCAGCAGAAGTTTACATATTTGCGCCATTTTGTTTTCATTGCAAAAATTATTTTACACACATCCATATTTCGCTTATCATAACATATTTGCTTAATGAAATTCATATTAAAAACTCATTAAGCATATGAAAAATATGTTCAAATAACTTGCGCTTCCGCAGATAAACCGCAACTGGCTCATGCCAGTAAATGAAAATAAGGATCATACCCCGCTGCAATATTTTGTTGTTGAATCTAATGACCTGCACACATATGTACTATATATATATATATATATATCTATGTATGAATTCTATCGCAGTATGGGTGCCTTCTATTTAGGCTTAGCTACTCGCACGCTAGTATACAGAGGCTAAGCGACCCCATTACTATCCTGCGTCTGAGACATGGGCAATTTATAAAACGTATCATGGCTATAAATCATATTTTTCCGATCAAGCTGCTTCATATCTTTACAGACAACGTTTTCAGGCAAAGTATATAATAGAACACAGGGTATTTTATGCATGGATTATGTATAATGTGTCATATGCATATATGTCGACTAATAGGCATTCAAAAACGTCATATGGTTTATAGATCATCTCTTTCGGAAGTTCCATTCCAACATCTCCCAAAACGGACAGTACCAAGACCGAACAGATCTCATAGCCAAAGAATCAAAGAAAATGCATTTCCATAACCGAACAGTTCCCATAACCGGATAAAAACATTGCGGCCGTCGTTGTCCGGTTATGGGAGATCTTTCATTAGTTACCTTGATGTTGATGAACGATAAACTTCTTTTATATATGTTTAAAGTTTTTAGCGTTCTTCATTTATACTTTTTACTGATAATCCTTTCTGTGATAACCTAGATATTTTTTGTATTATGTACCTTACCTATATAGATATTGGAAAAGTTGTGCATTCCGAAAATAAGCTACTTCTTTTGTTTTGAGAGTTTCGAGTTCGAGGCATCTTGGTTCAATAAAGAAGTGGAACTGCAAGTGCAAGTGGAAATTATCTTTTGAGTTTTGCGGGATAGATGGCGTATCATTGTCTTCGGTATGCAGCACGTTGTCATTGCGGCTTGCCGGCATGTTTATTCACTACACACCACAGCAAAGGCAATTCGGTTTCCGCTTGAGCTTGAGGAATGACTGCGAAATTTCTCAACCATATGAAGCATAATAAAGTTGCCTGACAACTCAGTTTTGAATGAACCATATCAGTCTTTTCTGAAACAGAACTGTAACTAAACTGAGCGCATAAAGCTCCACCAACTACTGCGAATCCTGTCAGCAAAATGATGTGCTTTCAACATGTATACTGGAATTAGCCAAAGAGGACTCTCAGGAAACAGTGAATTTGGAATTTAACCCACAGCCTGCTTTGGGATGCGGAACGCAGATGCGTAGGGCATTTGGCTTGCGCCGCAGACTGCAGCGAATCTTTGTGTATTTTTCCAGATAGTTTTTTTAATTTAATTTCTTTTTTTTTCATTGCGTGGTTCTTGTTAGTGGGGCTGCGCTCGGTGCCGACTTCCAATGAAACTATGCTAAACATGTGTGGCACTCCATCTATTGGCGAATACCATAATCGAAGTCGAAGCACATGTGCAGTTGCTGCAGCAGCCGGTTGGTGTTGTTGTTGTTGTCTTTGTTGTTATTGTTGTTGTTATTCTTATTCTCTTTCGCTTTACCCACGTTGTATGGTCGTGTCGGTGCGATAACTTTGTACCCATGGCTCATTTGCTGCCCGAGCGTGTCCAACTTCTCAGCCAATTGTGTGCATTCAGCTGCACTGTCTTGGAGTGTTGATGATGAGGTGTCGCGGGGTAATGGGGTATTGGGCTTTGTTGGGGTAATGCACATATACTTCATTCATTTGCTTGACCATTCCTTAAAATATGCTTTTGCTTAATTTAAACGCTGCTGCCGGCCGGCCGGCCGGTTCGGTTCAGTTCGGTTCGGTTCGGTTCGGTTCAGTTTGGCGCTTTTTGCAATGAAATTCCCTGAATTTCATCGCGTTTTCCATCATGAAAAATGCACGCTTACGCATTTCAGTCTTGACTCGGCGCGACTCGACTTGACTCGATTCGATTCGATTCGAATCGCCGTCGCTGATGTTGACTGTGATGAGAGACGCATTGAGTGTGTGAAAGAGCGAAAGAAAAAGAGCGTGCATGTGTTGATTGTGTCGAGCAGGGGGAGGACGAGGGACACGCTCACGGAGCTGCCGGCAAGTGAGAATCACATTTCAATGTTATCTGAAGTCATCATTGTTCTGCTTCTGCTTCTGCTTCTTCTTGTTCTTGTTTAGTTATTCAAGTTTTTTTTTTTTTTCTCTATTTTTTTTGTTTGTTGTCGTTGTTGTTGTTGTTGTTGTCGTTACCACTTTTTAGTGATAATGCGACAAGTAGCCGCCATCCCCGGCCTCCCTGCGGCATCACACATTGTCAGCCAATAAGGGTTTTTTTTTTTCTTTAATTTTCCGTATAATTAGAAATGTCGTCGGTTAAAGCTTTTGATCTATGCTTCTCTCGTGTTGTTGGTTTTTTTTTTTTTTTGTATTTTTTTTTTTATTTCATTTGTTGCAAACGGGAAGTTCATTCTCAAGTCAAGTCATCATGCATCTGGGCAAAGTGCATTCATGCAAAGGCTGAAAAGTTTGCATTTATTTGTTCATCTTATCTCCCACAAGAATTGCTTTTTTATTTTGTTTCTTATTTTTGCATTTTGAGAAAAATAACATCACTCAGTCAGTTAAATAGATGGAGGGGATTGCTTCAGATTCCTTTTAATTGAATTGCATCTGCACACGTGTATTAGCAAAACTGCAAAGCATCTGCAAGTCTTAAACGACTTGCGGTCCTTACTAAACCAAAATGACAGCAGAACAAATGGACTGCTCCGCATTATGCACAGTAAACCATGTTTTGGAGTCATAATTAAATGAGTTAACTAAAATATCAAGGAGGCTACACCCAAATTTACCGAGAAAAAAATTGCAGTTCAATATTTTTTATAAGTCAGAACTCAGACTTATGATCACAATAGAGCAACAATGGGATCGAACCGATCGAAGTTTAAATATTCCGATCGTAATATATATGACAAGAAAATCGATCAATATTTTTTTTAAATTTTAACTTCTTAACACAAACAGATTCGAACATTTTCATGTAACATACCATTCTAATATATATGTATATGCTTTAAGAAAAGTCTGAATCTTCCAGGCTTAACCACATAACTGCATGAGTTTTGTATTCACACTCTAAGCAGTTTATTGTCTTGATCATATACATACATATATGTGATCTTGAAACATTCATAGTTCTTCTAACATATAATATAATATTTGCCGCTCTCTGACTGCGCTACGCAGCCCCCTGCAGACACAATAAGCTGCACATGCATCCGATACTTTCTTCTAAAAAGAATTAATTTATTTAATTTAAGTTTAATTGAAGACAAAATACAGAGTTCACAATTTCATTTTAGTATTGATTTGGTGTTTCTCTTCTTTTTTTTCTAAGTTTAAGTTTAGCCTCTTTATTTTATTTAAAACAAATAATTTTTTTCGAGTTCTAAATTAAGAATCTGTGTGCGTCATGGCTAGTGTGCATATTTTAAATATAATTCATTTTAACTTCTAGAATATAAAAATTACATATGTAAATTGTGTCACACTGAGACTTGAAGTATTTGAAATAGTCTGAACTCATCGGCAACGAAAAAGCTAATACTTTCATAGCATCAAAATATAAATAAAAAATTAAAATTAATAAATTTCCTACGTAATATTTTTTAATTGCACACTTAAACCATTTTTTTTTTTTAAGAATAATACTTTTTGTACTATATTAACAATATAAGAATATCTGCGAATGCCGACTATGTATAGGATAGATTTTAGTTTTGATTTGAAAATATATGTATAAAAAAAAATGAGATTTCAAAGTGCATACAAATGTATAAACATACATGGTAAATTATATTTATTATATTATTATTATATATAATATTAATAAATATATGCACATATAGGTATACATATATATTTATACATGCATAAATAGAAAATGGAATATAAAAAAATAAATAAATATTTAGTTTGAAGTATGTTATAGATTTTTTTTATTTATATTTTAACAATTTATTTAACATTCATGCATACATTGGTCAAAACTGTTTCCGGCTTTTTATAAGAGCTAAAGCCTCTGCGCAGGTTGGCTCAGCCACGGAGTAAAATTCAGCTACTGGCTTAAAACGAGTCATAATTATTTGCGTCAGCCAATACTTAAGTTATAATACATAATGCATTGTGTTAACAATATATATATGTGTGTACATACTATGTATATAGTAACAATGAAAAAATAAAAGCTTTGGTACTTATGTATGAATAACAATATACATAAACGTACATATGTACTGTGTATATATTTACATATATATTTTTTTGTACTCAAAAACAGTTTTTATTTATTTTTTTTATTTGAAGTTTTTGAGTTTTATACACATATTCAATATACATTGGAGTCTGGGACATGTAAACACCCGCTGATGTAAAATACCCATTCATGTAATGTCAAATGTTTTGCATAACTCTATGGACTCTTCTTTTTCCAATTTGGATAAGAGAAATGCAAAACTTTGTATTTAACATAAACCGTTAGTTTTCAGTTATATTTCGTTGTAGTTTCCCTTATACGTTAAAAAATAACCAAATAAGCTGTAAGATTTAGTTTACTCGACCCAAACTCTATTATATATTTCAGTATACCAAATTATACCAAAACTGCAACTTATATAATGCAATACTAAACAAGGAATAAGAATAGTTTTACAGCAAAGCAAATAATCCAAAGTTCTTTATGCCTTGCAGATTAATGCTAAATAAATTATAAACTTATTTTACTATATCTTATATGCAGTAAAGTTTTGAAAAGAAATTCCGATTTTTCAAAATTATTCATGTCTATTATATTCGATCTTTAGATTGTACGTACACGTTATCAAGTTGAAGCCTTTAAGTGGGCGCAATAATTATTTCATTCCCTTTTATTTCTTTATATATATATATATATATGTGTTTATATTTAGTATATATTTTATTATAATTATATTAGGTTGCTCTTTTTGTTTTCTTTTGCATCTATAACTTTTTTACATGTACATCATATTTAAATGGAGTTACTAAATATTCGTCCCACTGCCTGCCATAGTTCGATTTCGATATTTCATCGCGTAGTTGCTTTTCTTAATTATTCAAGTTCTGCTTTTAATTTTTCAAAATTATTCTTAAGTCAGTTTTTTTTTTTTTTTGTTTTGAATGTGTCACTGTGAAACAATTCAAATATTTTAGCTTTGTACGTGTTTTACTTTTCGATTTGTGTAAGTGACTTTTTTTTATTATTATTTGAATTTAAAATTTTTTGTGATTAACTAAATAATATTTTAAAATAAAAAAAAAAAAACATTAAAAAAAACACGCGCAAAATGTATTTGCTAAAATTAATAAATTTGAAGCTAAGTCTGCTAAAAATAAAAAAAACAAAACTCAAGTTTCTAGTTAGATACACACACATACATATTTATATATGTATATATATATTTTTATATACATACGTACATATATGTATATGTATATATATTAAACAGTTGATTTGGCTTTAGAATATTTTTTGTTTTAGCATGTTTCGCTTGCCTATTCGTTTAGTTTTATTTCGTTCGTTATGCTGAGTGTATTTTATAAAAAAAATTTTATCTAATATAAATATATATAATTCAGTTAATTAGTTAAGAACTACAGAACTACTTTACTGCACTCGTGTGATTATTATATAAAGAAGTGTTAGCTCTGCTCTTAGTTAAATTTCCTGCAACAGGATCAAATACAATTTGCTACTTTCATTCGGTTGCAACTTTTTTGCCTATTGTCGCCTTCAGTAATTCTGCCTATAGATGTTTATTGTGTTGTACAAAACGATATGTTCTATTTTCTGTATAAGTTATTTGTTTTGTTATGTTTCCATTTTTGTCACTAGAATTTAACTATTATCCGTTATGTATATTTTATTATTTTTTTTTTTCATTTTTTTCTATTTTATAGTTCAGAAGTTATTCAGCGTTGCTATATTGTTCATTTTGCAAAATGTTTTAAAATATTTTTTCTCATAGTTTTTTATTCAAAGTTTTTATTGTTGTTGTTGTTCGTGTTAGTTTTGTTCCTTTTTCGTGAACGAGCTTTTTGTCACTTCACTTAGCAATGTTACAATATTTGCTATATAAAATTTTTTGTAATTCATTTATTTTTCAAAACATGAAAAAATTTATTAAAAATTCAACTATATTGAAATATTTTTTATATCTTAATAGAACGCAGAAGTTGTAAATATTTATGTTAGATGCTTACTAAAATTGACATGAGATCTTAAGAGAGAACGAGTCTCACAATTTATGCAACGCATACAGCCCAACTATACAATGGGAATCTCAAGAGAATGCTATTGGCAAATTGAAGCAAATTTCTTACAACTAATCTTAATCAGCTTAGCGCGAACTCTCGCCTCGAAGCTGAAGTGCAGTGTGCCCTAGCAAGTTCAAGATTTCTATAAAAACAAAAACCAAAAGTTGGTTCGCAAAGCTACACAACCTATAAACAACTTATTTAAAGACACTAATAAAAGTCAGATTTCCTACTAGAAAAGTATAAGGCCATATTAGGTTAAACATATTTGCTGACAAACCTAGCAATTGTATTCTTTGACTGTTAGTCCATTCCTTTGTAACGATCTTCGTAACACGACCCTATACAAATATGCATTGAAACAAAACTAGAACGATCCAACTTTGACAGCAGTTTATCCCCCCTAGCGATGTACAAAGTATAATACTCAGATGATCATAACTTATATATGGTTACTACACAAAATATGCTTCAATTGGCAAAGGATCAACAAGTCTAGTTCAGATTGTAAGTTTTGACAATATAAATATATAATAAGCTACCTCATCTATGTATGTATTTAACAAGAAATTTTTAATTAAAATTCATAAAAAATTTGGCCATTAATAATTTTGCCGAAATTTATAATTTTTTTGTTTTTCTTTTTTTTCTTTTATTTTTTCATCTGGCAGTCGAACTAAACTTAAACGAGTATACCCCGAAGGCTTATTTAAGTAAAGAACAAGAAGCTGTCAACAATTAGAATAGGTTTGAACATTTTTAACAAAAATCAAAATGACACCAGTTACGGAACTAACCATAGATAATTCCTAAGCATGAAAGATCAGATTTCCAATTAGTGCTGCACCCGTGCAGACACATCTCAGAAATATAAGCGAGATTATGCGAACTAGTCTCTGAAATATTTCTGCATTTTTTTTTTTCTTGATAGCAATGTAATTTCAAGATCCACAGATCATCTCCTTGGAGTCATTGCACATCCATAAAATGTCTTACATTCCAGCAATATATGATGCTTACGAAAGTATTGTCATAATAATTCACTATTTTAACAAAAACAAAAACGTTCCATCGATTTGTCCGAAGTTGCTGGCAACACTTTTGAGTGTATACCCCTGGATTGTCTCATAGCCATTTGCCTAGGAACGGCCAGGCAGCCAAAAATAAACGCGAGAAAATGCGCCTAAATGATGAATACAAGAAAAAGTTGATTTGTATTTTTGTTTTTTGTTTTTCAACTAATTATTAAATTCGATATATGTAATTGTTTTGTTTTGTTTTTTTTTATAAGTTTCAACATAGTTTTGACTAATATACGACGCTTGATTAATAAAGCTTAAAGTTTTTTTTTTGTAAACTATTAGTGTAATTATTATTTTTGGTGTTTATTTTTTTTAAATTTAAATTTTATTTCTTTTTTTTTTTTTTTCAGCGTGTGCAATGTAATTGCTAAGTATTAGGTGCACTTGAACGTATACGATTTGCATTTCATCTCATTAAACAAAAGTCAAAGAACATAAGAACAGTTTTTCACGCTTTTCAATAATTTTGCGCATGGTTTCTTTGTTCTGCTTTTATAAATTCATGATTTGTTTATATAATATATATAATAATATATTTATAGTTAATATTTCTGTCAGCGCACGCTTAATATTTAGGAAACATACGTATGTATGTATGATGTACATATACACACACACACACACACGTACACACAGCAACATACGTGTATTTTGCACAATACCGGAAGCATCTTTCGCTTGGAGCTTAACAATTTGCACATATGACTTAACACTTTTATTTAAACTATAGATTTTATTTATTTGTTTTTTTTTACGTTTTTTGTTTTTGGAAGCGTCACTTTAACATTCATTTAACAAATATCTAACGAAAGTGAGTTGCAAACTGGGAGCAACTCAAAAGCACATCGCGTTCTTTTTAAGGCTCTTCCCTTTTGTATAACCTCAGCAGGTGAAGATGTGTTTTGTTTTTATTTTTTTCTAGTTTTGTTTATATTTAAAAATCTGAATAATTAAAGAAGTAGACGTCTGCAGAATCTTGCTTGTCTCTACTTTAATTTTTTCGGTGACTCATATAGGTAATGTTCGAGCTTGGCGCGCGGACCCTGCACAATGACCATGTACTGCGAGGGGAAGTCCCAAATGATCGTAAAGTGGTACAGCATATTGGCAATCGCAATGAGGTACTCAAAGAAGGCAAACCAACTGAAGGCTATAAAACAGACAGACATATTAGTTTCAGCTGTTGCAGTTCTTTGCAATTTGGCGCAACAAACCCAAGTCGTGACAATAGAAACGATGCTTGGCAAAGAAGATCAATAGTCCAACAGTGCTAAGTATAGAGCCAGCGAAGAGTATCTTCTTCCATTTGATGGACTTTCGTTGATTCTCACTGAGCCCATGCGGCTCATGCAGTATGCCAAACAGTTTGATTGTCGCCAGCATATAGCATAGCGAGCAGACCATAAACGTAATAAAGATCTTCTCGTGTATAGCTAAAAAAAAAAAAAAAAAAATAAAAAAAAAAACAAAGATCACATTAAACAAAATACCCAATTGATTCGTCTACTCATCATATAGCTTACGGTAATTCTCGCGATTCGATATATAGGTAACGCCACCGAGAGCCGCCACCTCAATGCAATTGAGCACCAGTATCAACATGATCAGGCAGCGCGTCCGGGGCACCTGCGCCGGCGCCAGCCGCGCCAACAGACTGGTATAGTAGTTCTTGTAGACGAAGGCGATCGGTATGCGCGGCCCTATGTGCAGTGCGATGCTGAAACGCCAGAAGTAACGCTGCGGACTGACGCCCGTAATTGCACTTATCGAGGGCACTATGTTGTAGACCTGGGCGCCAAAAAAGGGGGCATTAATTAAAGCTTCAGCCTGCGCTGGCTCACTGCTGAGACTCGTGTGCATACTTACGCGACAATGCGTTTCGTGTACGTCATCGTATTGGAAGATGTAGGCGGTCACGAAACACAGGAAGAGCGTCACGAGGGGCAATAGGGCGGTTATCACGCAAATCTGATGGAAGCTGGCTAGGAAGTGTATAGCAATTGGAGAATTTTGTGTAGACGTAGAAGAAGAAGATGTTATTCTTGCTGCTTTTGTTGTTGTTATATTAGATAATGTTGTTGTTGTTGTTGTGGTTTCTAATCCTCCAGCCGGCGTTGCTGGTCTGTCTTGTGTTTCCGCTGTTGCCGTCGAAACGATTGCAGTCTGCTTTGTTGCTGCCACATCGTACTTTACATATTTTAAAGACAATTTAAAAAAAAAAAAAAACATTTTTTATTAAAAAATTATTACTATATAAAATATTTATTTAACTTTATTTATGTATACATAATAAAAAACAAAAATACGCACCTTTTTCAATAAAAATAAAAATATATGCGTTTCTGCTTGGACTTTCTCAAAAGCTCTAATAAAAACCAAATGAAATGAAAAGCAAATAAATAAATAAATAAAACAGCATAAATTATACAAATACATACACAATCGAAATCAATCCAAATCGAGTGGCAATAGTCTCTATAACTTCTATACTTCATAACTCGGAGCTTTTATAACAAAAGCCTTTTGCTGTGCATAATGTGACTGCGAGTTATTGAAGTTCGAGTGTATGCAAAAAATATGTAATCCATTGTTTTTACTTTCTATAACATGATGATTATAAAAAACATTATATATGCTGACTTTTTTAAACTAAAAATAAGCGTAAATAAGGCACAGGACTACGCAGCTGGCGGAGTCTACGATCGCTTTTTTTTAAAAACATCGGTATAGGAGGGATCGGCATCATATGTGTATTCCGTCATGAGCGAATCTCTAGTCTGAAGTGTTAGGTTTTTTAATTGATTCTAATTGAAATAATGCCAATACATCGCTTATAGTCGAATCATTGATTAAAAATCTTATTATACTAACGAGCCCGGCAGATGTTATACTTCCGATTTTTATAATTTATCCTATTTCCCCGGTTTTCTCTACAAATATACCAAATTTCATCAATCTGCATCAAATAGTATCTAAAACATGACAAATTTAGATTCTCTATCACATATGTGGGTGTGACACCAACTGATCAACATATTTGGCAAATCAGTTTCATATATGTATATAGATATAGATAAGCATTATTGTAACTATAGTTAGAGTTGTCGAATTATTTCAGCCTTATGCACCTTAAACTTTATAGCCCATACTAAAGAATATGAAAACTTTTTATTTATATTTTGTTATATTCATAATTATTTTATTTATAGAATATTACGATTCTGTTTTCACAGAATTTCATTAAAAACATACTCATTTTAATAAGCTGGGGGAAGGGAAAAGCTCTAATTTGTAAAAGTCATTTGCTAAAAATATTTAATTAATTTAATGTTGCCGAGTTCAGCATGAAATCACTTAAATCTGATGAAGTTTTTCTTGCAGTGTTACTTAATGTTCTAACGTGCGTGACCACAACGATAACCATCAATCACGCACATACTCAATTCGATTAAAAACAAATGCGACAAAATAGAAACTATACACAAAGCCACAAACAAAAACCATACAGAATAGCTAATAAACGCATTTTGTGGCACATCAATTCAAAAGTAGACAATGGAAATACACAGAGCAGCACATGTGTGTACTGAAAGCGTGTGCAAGTGCAGCTGGCCGTGGGACTGAGGATAGCTTTTGGCAAAGGATGGTTATTAATGATTAAAGTGCAAGGACAAAAACAACAACAACAACAAAAGCCAGAGCAAAATGACGCACGTACACGCCAGCAGAGATACGAATCGAGAAACACAACAGAAAAGCATTTTGCAAATTAAATGAATCACTAAATGGCCAGCGGATGACAAAATGAACAAATCGACAATAATTAAAGCAACAACAACAACAACAACCACAACAATGGCGACAACAACAAACAGAAAATAGAAAATCGCGCAAGCTATAAAACGCAATCAACTAAAAAAAATAATTACTAAAGCAAGAACAGGAAATGACAACAAAAAAAGCGCAAGAGAAATTTGAAAGCAAAAAAAAAAATCACGTTAAACGTCGCTGCCGAGACTGCGGGTGTGTGTGTGTGTGTGTGTGTATGGGTGTGGGTGTGTGTACATTGGCCTACTGCTGTATGGAGGACGACGCAGTTAATGGCGGATGATGCACGGGAAGGGGTGTCTATGTGGCATGTGGGCCAAGAGAGACCACATAAATCCGAACATAAGCGCATGTGTATGTGTGTTATATAATAAAAACGTTAATAAGGCAAATGCAAAATAAAATACAATTTAAATAAATAAAAACAAAGTCGAATTTTATCGTTAATCGATTTATATGTATAAAAGCACTAAAGTTATTTCTGTTCAAAATAAAAAAAATAAAAAAAATAAAAAAAAAGAATTTAAACTAAATTGTGCTCAAAACTTAAAATAAAGCGAATTTCTATTTAAAATCAAATCAAGCGACGCCTTGGAAACACACACATACCACACGCATATTGGTGCCGCTGCCGCTGCCACTGCCGCTGCTGCTTATGACGGTGTCAGCGCTTTGCGTCGATGTCAATGTCGAGCACACGGTTGCGGGAGTTTCTGTGTTAGTACCGTTATTTGCGGACGCTGCCGCAACTACGTTAGCTGCGTCAACATGTGTGACGGCTGCCAATGTGCTCATCGTTTTTGCTTTTCCGATTTCAATGAGCAGATTTTTTATTGTATTATACACTTTTCCACTGTTATCCTACGCACACGCAATTATTTGTTAGCTTATGTTTATTTGTTTTTGGTTTTTTGTTTTTTTTTTTTTTTTTTTTTTATCGTTATTCTTTGATTTATATTTGATAACACACCACAGACTCACTGTACTCGTGTTCGAGCTTATGCTCTTCTGCTACTGCTGCAAAAAATCGCCTACGCAAACAAATACACGCTAAAAAAAGAACAATAACAATAAAATAGTTAACACAACGCTCAGCAGAATGCAACACGCGCAACAGAACGAAACTAATTTTTGTGCACTTGTTTCAGTGGAAATCGGAAACTTGGGTTGTATTTTTTTTTTTTTTGTTTTTTTTTTTTGTAATTTAAATTCACAAATGCACAGCGCAACGCGAAAACTTCGCTGCCGACTTTTTGGGGCAGTTGCGCACGTAGACACTCAGCGATGCGTTGCACAAACGTATTGTACAACCATGTTGGACAACTATCTCAAACGCTACAACTCCCAGAATTCATTTATTATTGCTTTACTTGTTATTAAGATAATTTAAGAGAAAGACGAAGACACTTACGCACATATAGAAGAAACTATTATGGAAATTTATTATAAAAAATAAACATTTATATTTTTACAATTTCATAATTCTGACCGCACAAGGAGATGCTATACAACAAATCGCCGCGTGTGTAGATGGTATACAACATACAGCAGTTAGTGGTTGTGTATAACAAAAAGCTCGCTGCTTTGTAACATTCACAACCAACGCTTTATGAAATACACTGCAAGTTCAAGCTAATAGCTGTGTAAGGGCTCTTTGAGGGCAATTTATTTAATTTAACAGACTATTGGTGCACTGTGGTCAATATATTTTGTCACACTGGCTTTTGCGTGTTGTGGGCAAAATGAGCGGTGGGGGTTAGGCAATTGAGGTTAGTCAGGGTTAAAACCTTACAAAACTGAGTCCGGTGGCCGTTGGTCACAAGATCAGGGTCGCAGACCAAACAAAATGTATTTTGAATAGTTTTGCTTTATTGCAAATATCGACTTATTGTAAACGATATTTTATTTTATAACGATATTCATGCAATAGTAATTATAATAATATTGCAAAGAATCATTTACCCATGTATGAAATTAATCTACAAATTTTTGCAGTACTATTACAAGTTTTGCTAAAAAATCTTACTAATACTCGAAGATTCAAATAATTCAAGTTTAGCTCAAATTCTACTTATGAAAAATGAAGTCTTATAAATAAATTTTAACTAAACGTATATGTAAATTCATATAGAATTTTTATGGGTGACTATTTAAAAAGACGATTTTTTACAGTCGAACTTCTTTACAGAACGTTAAAATTAAGGATTGTAGTTACGATTTTGCTAGCTTTCTTATTCGTTTTAGTTATTTATAGACTTTTCTACTTCATACATTGGATTCAGCAACAAACACAAACAAGTGCCACGACAAGTTCAATATGATTGCGTTAGAAAAAAAGGGCCAAAAAAGATGTCGAACTTTTGTTTTTTTTTTTTTTATTAATTCAATTTTTTGAAAATAAATTACTAGCTTCCTGATATTTATAAAGTTTTACAAGCAAAGTTTTATGCGCTAAATACTTAACTAAATTTTGCATGGATGTAAAAAAATAATCAAACACATTCTCGCTCTCTCGCTCTTTTTCGCAATTTTCTTAACTTAAAAAGAAACATTTTTTTTGGACAAATGTAATCAAACGAAAAAAAAAACAGCATTTTCGAGCCTATCTCTCAGGCACACCAATTGTTTACAATTTGGTCACAATTAAACTAAAGTTTATCCAAAGATATTACTTCTTAGTTTGTTTGTGCATTCTTTTTCCTTCCTCTCACTTTTATATATTACACAAACTTCAAAAACAATCAAATTAGGGTGATAGGTGAGAAATGGATTCAACACACAAAAATTTAAAAAAAAAAAAAAAAAATGGAAATAAAACGGAAGTTGTATATATTCATCAAGTTATAGGCGTACATAATTTCTTAATGCCATAACTGTCCTCCAACAATTTCGAGTATCATCTTCTGTCGGAAGTACTCCATGTTGCTCTGGGAGAACGTTACGGGCCTGCCACGCGTTATATATTCGGCGGTCATACAGCTGAAGACACCACAATCAGAGCCATTGGCCTGACGTGGCGAATCGGCAACAGACTCCACACGAAAATCGCTTGTATCGAAGGGAACCTTACGCTTGTCAAGCGATTCATGTTGCAAATACAATTCAAGCGCACGCAAAACAGCTGGATTAGGTTTACCCATCGAATCATAGTAGCGGATGGTCTTCTCCTTCATATGAATGATCGCCATGCACCAATGAACGCCACCGACATGCACAGGCACCGGTATGACATCCATGGCGAACAGATCGACTTTACGAGTCCAACGCTTCAGACTAGCATGTCCACCCTGTAGTAGTTTCTGCACAAAGAACGTATTCATCGCATACACACGTGGCAAATCCTTACGCTGTTCCGATCGTTCGGTTAAGAGACTCATATAAAAGTTGATTACTTCATCGTTCAGCCAATTAAGGCCGAGCAACGAGTTTATGTCCGCACGTGTTATGTTCAAATTAAATTTGGAGACAAGCACCTGTTGTGTGAAGAGAATTTAAAGAATCCATTCAATTCAAATAGAAACCTTCGAATGTTGTATGCTATGTTTATGTATGTTTACCTTATGTGGTGGCTCACTTAACACCATTTGCAATTGACGTTTGTGCTCATCGGAGAGTGGAAGTATTTCATCGACCTCACTTGTTATTTGCGGTTCAAGATCATCGAGATCGATAAACGGTTGCTCAAGTAATTTAATTCGGTTCAAACGACGAGCGAGGGCTTCCTGATCGCGTTTAACGCGCTCAGCTTCCATTAACTTCACTCTAAATTGTAAAGTATAAAAATTAATTGGAGAAAGAATCTTTGTGAATAAATGATTAGCCTCCAGGAGGATTATGTTACTTACTGCTCTTGAACGAAATGCGAATCCTGCCTACGCGCTTCAAGCACACGATTCCACTTCGCCGACAGATTATCGGTCCAATCTGGTCGCATGATATCACACGCACGCAATCGATGCTCCAGCGAGTTCACCGACGTCACCTTAGGTCTGCAAAAATAGCAGAGGAGCATATCGTATAACGCAAATGAGAAAACAACATACTGCAGTGCACTTACGTGTCTTTTAAATAAGTCTTCGTCTCTAAGTTAGTCCACGAATTGCCGGTGAAATTCCCAACAACGATAGCATCATCAGCGCCAGCTTCATTTTCATCAAAGCCACTTAGGTCGACGACATTCTTGAAGTCGTTCTGACCGTTGTCATGCTCATTCCCATACTCATCATTGCCTTCGTCAAGCAAATCCACTGTAGTCATTATCTGTGCATGATTATGCTGCCTTTCGCGCTTCTGTTGGCTTGTTCTATAATTACCATGCTTGGATAACTTGGAGTTGTTGAAAAGTGAACCACTGGCATTGCCCGTGTTAATGCCAACGATGTCCTCATCGCCATCACGAACGTTATCGTCTTCATCGTCAACACTGATCACGTACGCCCCCATCCGCTGCTGCTGTGAGGCATCGTCAACGACATCGTCATCATCCAGCTGTATAATCGAATTTAATGGACGTCGCGAATGCAACCGATGTTGCTGCTGTTGTTGCTGTTGCTGATTAAGCAAGCTGCTATTGGCCAATGGCTTTCCCTCCGCCAGCGGTAAAGCGTAACGTTGATCACCGACGTGTCTCCCCCTTCCGGGCGGCTGTACCTGTTTCGCATCATCATCCACATTATCATAGACGCACGGCACGAATTGCTTCAGCAGACTTAAATATTGCGCATGTTCATCCATTTCGCGCTCCTTATTTAGCATTTGATGTTGGGCGCCATGCCATAAGGACGTGCCGCCACCACCACTGCCGCTGCCATTCAAGTGTAAGCTGCCCACCGAGGACACATCCTGCGAAGACAAGCTGCTGGAGGCACGTAAATATTGCGCAGCATTAGGACCTCCAAGCTGCAACGGCGGTGGCGTTGGGTTCGGTGCTATGTTTTTATTGCGTCGATACGCTGACACCCAATCTCCATCGCGTGCAGCGATCAGCGGTGGCGGTGGTAGTTCGAGTGAATGCAACTCGGCTGTTCGCTGTTGTTGGTGTTGGTGTTGATGTTGGGGCTGGGGCTGCTGTCTCAGCGGGTTTAGCCCGCCGCGTATGGGCATTTCTGCTGACTGTTTGGCAGCTATGCCGCCATCATTACGCCCCTTTCGCTCGACGATCTCGGCATAGAGGTCGTTGTGGTCATCGTCGTCGTCCAATAAATCAATTTCGGTGCTAGGACTCGCCGCCCGAAAAACTTTGCGTGTCGATTGTGGCACCTCGAAAACGGAACGACGTTGTTTCGATTTAGCGCTGTTCGCAGCCGCCATGTGCGGAAAACTTAGATTTGAATTCAATTGCAGATTGGGCGTATGCGGATTTGACTCACTGTTCACTGCATTATTATAGGCAACGCCTGTTACAATGCAGTCATCATCGTAGTCTGGAAAATGTGACAAAAGCACAGATTGTTTACTTAATGCTGTCAAGTTGCATGCATTACTTGACCACTTACCCCCACGATCCGTTAAATGAGCTGGCGTTATTATCCGGGGGAATGTATTGTCGACGCGCCGATACTTGAACCCGATCGGTGGCGTTAGTTGCGATTGTGTTTGTCGTTTTAGATCGTCGCTGGAATGAGGCAAAATAGTAAATAAAAACTAGAACGGCAGGGCTATAGTCGGGTGTAACCGACTATAGAAAACCCTGTACCCAATCCAAAACAAAAAAATTTTTTTTTAGTAAAAGCCCCTTTTTGGCTGATCGTTCCTATGACAGCTATATGTTATAGTAAACCGATATTTATCGGAGTATAATTGGATATTACCTAAAACTGTCAAATTCGAAATTTGGTAACGATATCTTAATAAACAAAAAAGTTTTTCTCAGTAAAAGTTGTTTTTCGGCCGATCGTTCCTATGACAGCTATATGATATAGTAAACCGATATATATAATATTGAGATATGTATTTGGGTATGAGCAACAACTAATAAATTAAAAATTTGATGAAGATATCTTGAAAAACAAAAGGGTCTTTGTTACTAAATGTGGGTTTTCGGCCGATCGTTCCTATGGCAGCTATATTTTATAGGCCGAATATCGAAAAAAAAAAATAAACTGGTTATGCCTATGTATTGGAAGAGACTTCGTGCCAAATTTGGTGATTGTAGGTCTTACCGTTTCTGAGATCCGTTTGTTCATACAGACGGACAGACAGACGGACATGGCTAGATCGACTAGCCTTTCGATGCTGATCAAGAATATATATACTTTATGGGGTCTGCCACGCCTCCTTCTGCCTGTTACATACATTTGCACAACTTTAATATACCCTTTACCATTTTTTGGTACAGGGTATAAAAAAAACATGCTAGATAAGTCGACAGAGTTTGCAACTTACCGACGCTTTCGCCCCCGAGGTGTGTCGACGTGGTTATTCTCTTCTTGCGCCTCCTCTGCGATGTCGTGTCTATTGGAACTGAAACCGTAGTTAAATAGTCTGCGTATTTTATATAGTAAATTATCGAGACCCATGCCAGCGGCGTCCAAGTCACGACTATCTGCGACGCCGTTACAATACTGATAGTCTCTGCGAGAGTCTACCGTCGCCGCCGTCAACGACGCAGGTTTGCTGCTTTGAATTTGTCTATGCAATGGCGCGCTACCTGTCGATTCCTTTAGGTTAATGGGTTTGACACCAAAGATCGAATCAAAAAAATCCGAAGTAATTGTTGCCTCGGAGGCACCCAGTTGCTGTGCACGATAATGCTCGAGTAGTTCCAAGTACAGTTCGGTCTCTCGCAGAACGCGTTGTCTTTGTTGGTTGATAATGAAGCGCAGACTTTCGTTAGTTGGTTGTTCGCTTGTTCTTTGCGTTTTTGGTGGAAATTCACTTTCAGGCACAGGCGTGGATTCTGGCACTGATTGGGGCGTTGTTGGTTTAGAGCTTTCGTCATTAACCGGAATATCCGGCTCAGCTGCTTGTAAGTCAACAGTCTCTGCTTCTGAGGCTGCCGGCCAAGCAACGTCCTTGTGCTCGACTGAAGTTTGGTTTATCAATGATGATCCCTGTTTGTTTAGATCGTCAGCGACAGTAAATGAGTTGGTTTCGGTGTATGGTGCTTCAAATGGTTGCACCTCGCCTGCAGGCCAAGCTAACTGCGCTGCAGCTGGCTCGATTGGCGCGATTGGCGCAGCTTCTTCGTTTTGTTTTGGTTGCGGTTGTGGCCACTCCGCTAGCGGGGTTTCGTTGGCCTGTGCCAATGATGCACGTTTTAGGGTCTCGTGATAATAATACAAACGTATAATCTCGTCAGGTGGCAATGACAGCAGCGCGGGCAACTCTAACGCATTAAAGCCAGTTGGGTCTGTTTCTGTTTGTAGTTCGCCTGTTGGTGGCTGAAACAGCGAGGGTGCCGGTATAAATGGCACTTGTTGCGTAGACAAATGTGTTTGATACAGTTCAATGGCGTTGGGCGTTGGGATGTTCTCCCCGGCACAAGCAGCTACAAGTGGTGGCTGTGCTAAGCCGTTACTCTGCTGGTAGGTTTGTTTTAGATCTGTTGCTTCTTGTTGATGCGCTTCTGCTAAGTTATCGTTAACTGTCGCTTCTGTCACAAGTTTAGAAGCATAGCATTTATCCTCCGAGTCGTCAATTAGCTCTATTGTCTCTGGAAAATCTGCCTGGTATTTTGGCACTTTAGCTTTTTGGCGGCCGCGGCGGTTATCGGAATCTGAATCGGAATCTGACGTTGTCACAGGTGTTGATCTTGATGTGGTTGAAGTGGATGAAGATGATGATGAAGCAGAGCTTATTGAAGCAACTTTTCGTTGGTGCACTGTCGATGCTGTCGATGATGATGGTGATCCAACTTGCAATACTGTTGACGGACTTTTTACTTTTGGCGAACGGGGCTCAGTACTTCGACTGTCTTCACTTTCATAGTCCGTTTCCTGTGTTGACGTTACAGCATGCACAGCTGCTGCTTCAAAATCATCCGCACAGATAACTCTCCCATGCGAAAACAGGGCTCGGGAAATGTCACTCTGTAAGTAAACAAAGAAAAGTGGAGTGTTTGTGTTGATAGATAGATTCGGTGTTGAAATTAAGGCTGCTAATATAAGACTTTAAACATGGCGTTGACAATGACCCAAAAAACTTATAAGGCAACCTACTTTGCCTTTCTTTGCTAATTTTTTTCATTTAAGCAATGATAAAAAAAAGTAATAGAAAATAAAGTCAATTGTGAATAAAGTAATGACCATTTTGATTAAGTAGACAAAAAAGTGGACTTACGTCCGTATTCTTCATTAGGTATGTTTGTCTTACTTCTTGTGGATTGTTCTTGTCGTTTTTGTTGTTTGCGGAGTTTGTTGTCGATATTTTTGGCGGTGACTCCGCCACAACCACGTTTTGCAGTTCAATTTGCAATTGCGCCTGGTCCCTTTCCCAATCCGATGGTTGTTGTGGACAAGACGTTTCGTCGTCGTTGTTGTTGTTCTTACCGGTAAGTTCACTTGCTGATGGTGCCGTCATGCATGCATAGGCCAAGTATAAATCACTTTGTAGCTGTTGCTGTTGTTCTTCTGGTAGCAGGAGTGGTAGCGACGGCAATGACGGCGTCGACCGTATAAATGATGACGCTAGCGCTTCTTGCGCGTTTTGCGCTTGCGATTGCGTTGGAGGCGATGACAGCGTTGTCAAATCTGTAATCCGTATATGTTCTTTTTTTTCTACTGCATTCGTTTTTTCAATTTGCATTATCAAACGGCACGCGCACACACACTACACACAGACTGCAAGGAACTGCCGATGATGGTGTTGCTTTATTAATAATAAAATTTGCGCCATTTAGCGTCAAATCAAAGCAAAAAAAAATCCAAAAAAATACTCAAACCGGCAGATACGCTGCGTTTTTCTTCTTCTTATGCTGAAAATATTCGATTTTCCGCTTGTTTTGCTCTTGTTTGATTGATACGCTGTTTAAAATCACAAAGTAAGTACTTTAAACGGGGTCTTATTAATATTTTTGTAAATTTAGATATTCACTTTACAAAAAAGAATATATATATAATTGAGACTCGTCGAAAATTTACTTTATTTTAGCGTGCCGCAACCAGTGTGACCATCGCAATTAGTCAATTCATCATTATTTACGTCTCTTTCTGTTCCCTTTTTGAAAATGCAATGATGTGATTCATTATTGCCATCTCGCTTCTTTTTGCCACAGCTACATGTTGTGTGAGTATCATGAATGTGATGTTGTTGTATATCACTCCTTCTTACACTCAGTGGGCCACCATTTTAATGTGACCAGATTGCTGTTGAAATATGTGCTAAAAAATTACAAACTTGAAAATTGTTTTGTAATTGAAAGAAAAAATTCAAATATTTATACATATATATGGCGTTTTTATATTTTTTATCTGCTTTAAAGATAGTTTATATGGTTGTGCATGTTTCTGTGACTTTGTCAAACATTAAACATCCAAAATCCGCCCTAAAATGGACAAACTTCACAGTAGCCATAATAATATAATATTAAGAGAATTTCCGGAGTTTTAAAACGTTTTCGCAAAGTGATTTCTTTTTATGTTTGGAGGGAAGGCGCAGTTGAAACTATTAGTATTGCCACGTCGCAAAACTCGGTCCAGTCGCCGCCGATTATCTGGGCGGACTTATGCTGGACCCATTGTATAATAAACAGAAAGTGACGCGAATTGCGCCTTTTCTCTCTCGAAATTGGAGCACTCTCATTAGAGAGAGAATTTTATAGCCGGATGATGTCATCTGCAATTCTATTTATTACACCACATGCCGGACCGGACCCACGAAACATGATTTTTAAGTTGCTCGCCACTGGTTAAAGCAATGTTATTGATGAGGAATAGGGTTTACAGAGCACGAAGCCGTTCTTTCTCACTCACACACAAAAAGTGCTTGATCGACATAAACTTTTTGATCACCGCTGTCGTAAGAATCTGCCAGCACATTGTTGATATTGCTTGCACATTTTGTACAATTGGCTTTTTTTCGTCGCAGTTTTTTGAGCAAATGTGGTTCAAATGATCTGCTGATGCCATTGCCGTATGATGATTTTAGACCAACAGGTACTTCTTGTCCGGATGTTCTTGTTGTTGTTGGGAGCTTAATAAAGTTCAGCTTATTTACTTGAGCTATGGCATCAACAGCGTTTCGATGTTTTTCTTGTAACGGCATGTGCACGTAAGTCAGAAATTTAGAAAAGTCAAAAAGTCCAAAAGTCACGCTGCCCGCTATATTCAAATTTCTCCCGCTGAAAGACTAAAGAAGGCTAGATGTTTTCATTTTGCTAACAACACAAATAAAGATGTACAATTTGTTGCTGCAATATTGCGCATCAGTTGCAAAAAGTAATTTAATTGAATTATTTAATTTTATTGAACACAGTAACTTCGCAGCAACTTTGACCATTGGTCTTTGATGTTTCGCTGTGTCAATGTTCGAGATGGAAAAGCTTTTATAACGGTAGAACGATTCTCCATTGAGCTAAGGACACATTAATGTGGTTATAATTAAATTATATACAACATCAGCTATACAACTATCAGTTTTTGCAGTTACAGCACAAGAACAATAAATTCCACAGAATCGACGTTATAGCATACAATGCACCCGCTAGACCCACAGTCGCCTGAAAGGAGTAACGCACAACTACCCAATGCGCCAAGCCGCCCCACACAAGTATCAAAAGACCATTTGTGAGATGTACAGGGTGACGTATTGTAGTCCAGTTGGCACGCGTCATGCTCATTTGGAAGACTAGTTCCTGCAAAAACGATGTAACCGATTGACCGAAGCCAAGCAACACAGCCGAGACGCTCAATAGCAGTTTAGAAGTTGAGAAACTTATGACTAGAAGTACGCGGATTTTAATTGAAAACGGTCAGTCTAGTGCTGATGTGATAACTACTCACATATCAAGGCCAGGCACTTGCAGATGCTTCCGAGCGTGTACCATTGATATTTGCGTTTATAGAGACTGCAATGCATGGGGGGTATTATTATATGAAGCACTTAGTGCTGTGTCAACAACGTGTGTGGGACTCACCTCGCACCGAAACGTGGCGTCATCAACGAAAAACACATCCAAGGAAATGCCAACAGCGAGAAGAGAAATGGTATCTCTGCGTTTTTGAGCGCATGATGGCTAACGGCCAGACCCGGCAGCACCGTTAAGCACATCACATACGAGAATATGTCCGCGGAGAGCAGCAGCGTCGTTGTATAGAGTTGCGGCACAAGCAACGCCTGCTGCAACGGCACAGCAATCTTGTCAAGCAGATTGCACCAGAGATGTGTGCACAGATTGCGCGAGAGTCGTTGTATGCGTAGCTTTGAAAAATTGAAAAAGCGAAAGTGTATTTATAAACAAAAATAGTCGAGTAGGGCGAGCGAAAGCATCTTCACTAACCAGATTAGCAGCTCCATTCACACTGTTGATGCCATGCTGGGCATCTGCGCGAACGTTCTCGTCGGTGCCGGCTTGCTGCAGGCCATTCGCCGTCGAGGATTTGTGCATTTGCAATTGCGAGGCATGCACGCTGACACGTCCGTAATTGTCAATGGTTGCCGTGCTCGAACGCATCACGGACACGTTTTCATCCTCCTCCGGTATAATCTCCATGATCTCGACACCATTCGGATTGACAAATGTCACATAAGCCTCGTCTGCTGCAAGCATATAGTTGCTATGCGTATCGGCGACAGCCGCGGTGGCCACACTGGGTTCCACCATTATGGGTGTGCGGCGCAGCTCAATGCCATCGATCTGATCCGTCACAAAGTTAACTGGAAATCGGCCCAACTGATGATGCAACGGCGTAAAGCCGCTCTCCGCCTGCATCAACGAGATGCGCTTCGTGATCGCACCTTCGCGATGACGTGTTATGATCAAACTCAAGGGTATCAGATTCACCAGTAACGCCGACATCAGCACAATCGACTGTGCCGTGCCGTATAGCGTGCGCAGACTGGTAAAGACAAACGACAGGAAGAGCTGACAGAAGGCCTCGCCACACAAGTGTATCATCTTGCGCACGAATTTATCCTCACGCGGACGCACCGCCTCCAATATAACATGTGTCTTCCACAGAAACAAACTCGATCCGATGCCTGGCTTGCAAAAGTTGCACAGTTGACTTCACTTAATCGGACATAAATCAATCGCAATCAAATGCAACTCACCTGCGAAGAATCCATAGAAGACGATGGCCACCGCCTGTGTTGTCGTCGATATGATAACCCAAGCGGATGAAAAGAAAATCCCGCTAATCATCAGCGAGAGGCAGGCAATGAGCGTTGCAACTAGAAAAAAACGCCGATACTGCACCGTCTCGCGTTCACGGCCGCGATACTCTCCGACCAGGTGCTCCAGTATCGAACGGCACAGCTCGCCAGTCGCCAGGTATACAATTGCCGGCCATATGCGCAACACCAAATCCTTGTCCGATTCCACAACGTTGCCGTACAGATAGGCTGGCGTTGCCAGAAAGGCCTGCGAACAGCCGCGACCCATGCAAATATATAAGTTAAACATGAACACTTTGGGAGTCATGTGGCCACAGCACGTTGGTGTATACGTTACGTGTATAGCGAAACCGCAGAGTAGATACTTCTGTTGTATGTGCTTCTTGACAACGCGACGCCGCTGTACGCCGGCGGTGGCGCGCGTTGTGCGTCGCACGGCTGTCGGCGCTGGCTCCAGTGCGTATTTGGCTGCAGCATTGAGTGCTGTGTGCGCACCGGTGTCAAATCTATTGCCACTGCTAAGGAGATTTGTGTGATGGTGGTGATCCATAGTAACTGGTCTACTCAGTTACAGACTCGGTTAAGACCAGCGAACAGAAAAGTTAAATACAAAAGAGTGGAAAATCAAAAACAAAAAAAAAAAAAAAAAACAGAAAAAAAAAACAACTAATAATAATAAAAACACAAAAGCCTACAACAACTGCAACAACAACAACAATAACAAGAGGTGTTCGCGCAATTCTTTCAAAAGTTTTGCTATGGCATACACATTCATCACGCCGAAAAACCAACCCAACTAAGCAAAGCCAAGCAGATGTCGACCGAAAAAAAAAAACAAAAAAAAAAAAAAAAAAAAACACCAAAACCATTCTCACACACACACACACACACACATGGGGTGAGTATATAGAAGTTTAGATAATGTTTAACTGATAATGCTTTGCTTATCATAAGATAATATCTATCTATCTGCGCACTCACCCACTTGCCTGCTCATCTGCACATCCATCCATCCAGCCGAGCGTCTACATATTTATTTTCTGTTCGCACGACGCTTCTGCTTCTGCTTCTGCTTCTGCTTTGTTCTACTCCACACTATGACAACGAGATTAACCGTCGCTTTTTTTTTTAGCCTTCGTTCTGATCGAGTAAATTGATTATTGCTGTTCTACATGACCTAATCATGTACCCTTCAACACTCGCATTCATGTCTAACGTTAAGCCAAAAAAAATTACAACAAAACACTTGCACGACCTTGGAACTCCGAGCAGAGTAGGGCGCATAAACAATGGGAGTGTAGGCCGGCAAGACTGTGTCACCGGCTGCTCTTCCCTGGGCCCATTGAGAAAAACTGTTTTCAGAAATGCTGTCCCACACAACACAGCGCTGCAGATTGTCGGACTATGTTCTTAAAGGAAATTGTTGCTTAAAGTTTTTTTTATCAGCAGGCAAGAAGCGTTCTCAACTAATTAAGTATTTTATATACAACAACTAGATCCTTCTATATAGAATTTTCTTCAAACTGAACTTGGTTGAGAGCAACAAATTTTAAATAATTTCTTCTTTCAACTATTTGCATATATTCCGCAGTAAACACTTATAAAGAAAATTATCTTCTCAAAATTATAAAAATAGTGAAAACATATTAATGGGTTTCCAACGTTTGTAAAGACCAACATCCAGCAATAATCGAGATCTTATAGCAAAAATTAATACATGCATCTACTCATTGAACACAAAGACTTCTCGAGTGCTAACGAGTTACTAACAAAAGAACTATCTAACATTTTTAATAGGCTGGATCGCTACTGTTAAGGTTAAACGTAAACATATGAGTTCTGTGAAATTGAAATCTAAGCTGAAGAAAGTGAAATGCAGACAGCTGTGAATTGCTCTACTAACTTTTTCTAGCGTGAATAAAAACACGAATGTTAATGAAGGAGCAGTTTCTATGGTATTCCAGTGGCACAATCGTTTATCGGAAAGTTACTCGGAAGAACTAACATACATATGTATAATTGATAAGACATTTCCGGCGAAATGTATCTTATGCTGGATATAAACTTAATTCGCGTCGAAATAAAACTGCCAGCAAATCATAAGCGTTTGCCTTCAAACGGAATGTATGACATTATAATGCTTTCCATACGCGAAAACAATAGATTAGGCGGCAAATTGTGGAAGTTAAAGCTCAATATCAGCAATTATTGAGGCCCTATTTCAGTAGCCAAAAGATAAACATAATCCATGAATAAACATTATTTTTGCTTACCAAACGAACTATGTATGTGGTCAATTAGTAGTAGGAGCTTTAAGCAGCAACATCATAAAGCAACCGAACTCATCCCAGACGCAGTCGCTCTCTTTGCTGAAAAAGCCATATCTCAATTTGCTTATCTCGGGACATTTCCGTTCGGACTTGATAAAATGGAATTTTACAAATAGCAAATTTCGCAGAATCACACACCGGATGACGCTACTGACGGCAGCAGTGAAGATGCTGGCGACCGCATTCAGGTGTGATATTATATTACGCATGACATACATTTACTACATGGGAGTATTTACCCAAGAGATAATAGACAAGCCTCATAAAATTCGCATTACTCGTGTACAACCTCGCACTTGTTGTAGTTGTATGTAATCTAGACGTAATTCGTCATGTTGTTGTTGACGCTTTTGATGATGCTGCTGTCGTTGCTAGCTACTCTTGTCGGTTATAAGATCTGCAGCGGACGCGCACTTGATTAGTTATCAAACGAACGAACGAACGATCAGAACGAATACACAATCATGGCTAAAAGACAGGAGCTGAGTCTATACTGTTTGCTGATTCTTGGCGCCGCTTTGCTAGTAATTACATCAAATACGAAAAGGATGACAAAGGATGCATTGAAATTTATGTTTTTTTTATTTTTGTAATTTTTCAGTGTAATATCACAATGACGCAGGCTGCCGCCATTGAAGGCATAGGCGAGTCTTTGATCATCAGCGGCAATAGCGACACCACGTCCGAGGTTGCGGCAAATGAAGGAACAACATTAACAACCGAAGCTGAACCGGCAACAGATGCACCAGCTGAATCGCCAGCAGAACCACCAATAGAGCCGACAACGGAATTGCCATCGGAATCACCCGTTGAGCCATCAGCAGGTCCATCAACAGAAGAGCCAACAGAACCGTCAACTGAATTGCCAGCAGAACCTTCAACTGAGTTGCCAGCAGAACCGTCAACTGAGTTGCCAGCAGAACCGTCAACGGAGTTGCCAGCAGAACCGTCAACTGAATTGCCAGCAGAACCGTCAACTGAACTGCCAGCAGAACCTTCAACTGAATTGCCAGCAGAACCGTCAACTGAACTGCCAAAAGAACCGTCAACTGAAGCGCCTGGAGGAGACAAAACCACCGAAGGTAGCGGATCCGGCGATGGCTCTGGGCATGATAACGGTAGCGGTAATGGAAATGGATTGGACACCACTGGGGCTCCAACAACAACAGCCACTCCGACACCACCGCCTGCCCCACTGCACGAATGCACCGCTGCGGGCCACTATGCTGATACCCAAAACTGCACACGATTTTTCAGCTGTCACGCTTCGCCCCTACATCCCGATTCCTTCAAACTACAAACGCTCAACTGCCCAACACCGTTGGCCTACTCGCCCGACTATAAACGTTGCACTCGCGATTTGAGCGCTTGCACGACAAATGATGACGGCACCGAGGCCCTCAGCTGCATTGCCCCTGGCGCATTCGGCAATCCGTCAGGTGATGGAACCGACTATTATCTGTGCGTGGCCAAAATCGGAGGCGGCTATCACAAGTATCGTGTACGTTGCTCGGCTGGTGATCACTTCGAGGCCAGTTTGGGTGGCTGCTGGCGCTCGGATTGGGTGTTTGTGCCGTTTTACCAACGTTACGAGGATCAGGACATCGCTGCCATACGGGTCGAACTGAAGCAGTTTAAGCAGGCCGAAAAGCTTAAACAGAAGGCACTGAAGCAACAGGAGAAGCAGCTGCGTAAACAGCAAAAGGAATTGGAGAAGCTGGCCAAGAAAGCGGCCAAGGAGGAGGCAAAACGTTTGGCTAAGGAAAAGGCTAAAAAACCGGACGTTGACAGTGACGAGTCGGTGACATCATTGGAGAACGACTCCACATCATGGCTGCAGTAATGGCTGTTCGCTTAGATATCATTTCTTGTTATTGTTGTTGTTGTTAACACATTCCTTATTTCGATTAAGCTCTTATGCTGGTGTATTGTTATTTACGTTCCAATTTAATTAAAGTCCACAAATAAAAATGCTAACCGTATCTGTCCCACTTTGCCATTGTGCTGATAGAAATCTTCGCAAGGTTCTTGAGTGCTCAAATCTAAAACGAAATCATAGCGCCTCACATTAAACCGAGTCAAATTCCCAGGAAGCAACAATGCAAGACTAAGAGAGTCACAAGTCAAGTGTTATCTCTGGATCCAAGGCAGCGGAGTTGGGCGCGGTGCACATCCGACGATGATAGCTGATACCCAACGTCTAAGCTAGCCATTGCCGGTGTGACTGCGATGCCATGTCGTTTATCAGTTAATTACTCAACAAAAAAAATGGCCAAGTGCTCTGACTGCAGGCGAAGACGTTCGCTACGTCGAACGATGATGTACGACGATTCGTGTCAATTGATTATAGTATAAAAGCATCGAGCCGAAAATTCCAATAGTTAGTCTAATACGGCAAACGCTAAATTTCGCGCGTACTAAGCAAAGCAAATCGAAAGCATTGGAAAGTTCAAGAGGATATTTGAACGAGTTAAGATCAAAGCTCGATCGAGAATAAATCGTGAATATGTTAAAACTGATTTTTGCCAGTTGCTTACTGGCCTGCGGCATCGTTAGCTGCGTACAAGGCAATCCCATCATTGAGGGTCCTTGCACGCGAGCTGGCTTCTTTCCCTTGGTCGATAATTCGCCCGAATTCTATGGTTGCTATCACGCGGCCGGCGGGGGCTATACGCTGCGTTATTTGAAATGTTCCATGGGTCACGTTTTTAGCGTGAGTGCCGGCAACTGTGTACCGTTAGCGGCGGCACCTTTCGCAGCGGCACGTGATGGTGGTGACATTCAAAATCCAACTGTACCACCGCCAAAGCCGGATAGCGATGATAACGATGATACGGACCCACCCGCGACGGATGCCACCGAGGAACCGCCAGCTACAACTGATACCGAGGAACCGCCAGCTACAAGTGTCACCGACGAACCGCCAGCTACAACTGATACCGAGGAGCCTCCAGCTACAACTGATACTGAGGAACCTCCAGCTACAAGTGTCACCGAGGAAACTCCAGCTATAACTGATACTGAGGAACCTCCAGCTACAAGTGTCACCGACGAACCGCCAGCTACAACTGATACCGACAAACCTCCAGCGACAGGTGTCACCGACGCGCCAACAGTTACCTCGAACACTGATGAGCCAAGCACCGGGACAACTGATAATGGAACAGACACCACAGAAGACCGTGATGGATCAACAACAGATGAGCCACTTCCACCCTGCGCCGCCACCGGCTTCTTCCCCGATTCCAAATGCAGCGATTTCATATATTGTGTCAACATTGACAACAAACTGACACCGTTCCGCTACTCCTGTCCTGAAGGCATGCAATTCAATTCGAACAAACGCTATTGCGAGAAAGACTACGATTGCAATGCGGACACACTCGCCTAATCGGAACCGAGTCGCTAAGCTATGTTGCTATGTCGGATCTGCAGCAGTTCGACCTGTTTGACTTCTACTCAGTTGTACTAGAGAGCAATAAATGCGCATATGCTGTACCAAATGCAGATCCATCTTCTTATTTTTTATTGCAAAAGTTTTTTTTTTTTTTTTATGTATATCATAGTAAATTATATTTGATATACGATTATTTAAATAAAACCGTTAATTCCTTTCCTAATTGCTTGCAAATTAAGGATATCTTCTTGTCTTTGCAATTGAGTAACACTTTTCAGCAACGAGACTGCAGCAGTTTGTCAACAGATCTGTGAAGTCAAGTTTTTTTTTTATGCTGCTAGATCATCCTGAGCGTTTGTTGGTCGATTTCGGTTCCATACATTTTAAACATATTTTGCATATTTTACTAATTAATTACGCTCATTAATTGATCTCGATTCGGCGTCGTAGATGTGTTTACATATTTGAACAATTGCAGCTTAGCCGTTCTTTGTTTATTTTTCAATTGGAATAGAAATTTTGTATTTAGATTCTTTCATCTTATGTAATGAGTTGAGAAGTGTTATAAAATATTTCAGCATATTATTAGCTGATAAGTGTAGCATAGGTTTTTGTTTTTTTGTTTTTTTTAATTTGCAAATGATTAGCTTATAAAAAACAAATCGAAACGAAAACAATATCTAAATGATAATGGAAATCAGACAAAAAGTATAATTACCAAAAATATAAGCGATGATTATTTAAAAATTGATAACTTATCTTATTATTATTATTATTATTATATACTCAAAACAATAACAACGGCAATAATTACCAAGCCAAATGGTAATAATTAAAACGTCAGAAAAGTTAACGGAACATTAAAGTCTATGACGTATACGCCATGTATGCTCCACTGAGGTGGTGATATGTGAAAAACATCAAAGTTTTATATTCAAATAGTAAAATGTGTGATTCATTAATTTTGTTATTCTCTTATTCTTCTTCTTTCTTTAAAGCCAGTTTTATATCATATGAAGGATTATTAATGCTTTTAATATTGCTCATGCGAATTGCGTGAATGTCAATAAGCAATATGCCATGCAAAAATTGCTCGCACAATTACAATACAGAAATGTGTAACGGAAATGAAAATAAATAAAATTCAATTTCAATTTGCTAAAAGCAAAACTCAAAAGAAGATGATACACTGTGTTTCAGAAACAGCACTTAAGATGAGGTGGGGTGCTTACGTTTAAAATTGAAATAAATGACCAAAGCAGAAACTAAAGCGGCAAAGGTTGCCATCGCATGAATTCTTAAATGAGTGAAAGTAATTTCTTTATAGTTATTTTGTTTTTGTTTCTTGTTTCTTGCACTGTTTAAATTACATAAAACAAATGAACTCGGGTAAAACATTACGACTGCGACTGTCAGTGCGACGCTTTGCATGGCCCCCAACCCCCCCACGCGCCCCCAATCGCTGTCACATTGTAATGCAAAACTGTTGGCACATTTCGTTTGAATTTTCTACGCTGCACACACTCAGCGCAAATGGCCCCAGTGATTTGTCAAGATATTTGTAAAGCACCGAAAGTGCTGTGGACACTGGCTGTCCCAAGTCCTATGCCACGCAGCCGATACCGAGCAGACATAGCTCAGCTCCAGCTAATTGCTACTGCAATCTAAGATAGTAAGTACAGTGGAACTTTCTTTTGCACACGTGCATATCTGAATGAAACAATTTTGAATAGATCGGCTGACGGAAAGACTTCTATATATTTTTTTTTTACACATTTGCTATTTTCCGAAAACCGACTGAAGCATAAAGACATGTTTAATTTTGGCAACTGCAGGTTTTACATTTTCATTTCATTTACTTAATTCTTTGCCCAAGCAGTCAGTGGCCTTTTGTTTCTTTATCCCTCATCGTTATACGTTTAGAATTAATATTCGTGTAGTCAGAGAAATTCTTTTGCCGTCAGCATGAGCAGCGTGCAGCAGCTTCCGCATGGCCGAATGTTTTTGGTGATGGCGTGCTTTTGGTTTCGTTTCAATTTAATCTTAGATGTAGTTCAGGCACGTCTATTAGCGAATGAACTGAAAATGAAGTACAATCTCAATCGGAATCTCCGACGGCTTGGCCAAAGTTTAGCTTAACTGAAATTACGCGTAACTACGCTGTGTCGAGCTGCTTTGCGCCTCTGCTGCGCACATTTGTTTTTCAAATTTTCAATTGTTTCCAGCCACATCGTTAACCGTTTCTGGTTACTATATTTTTTTTTGTCTTTTTGTTTTTTTTTTGTTTTTGTAGCTGCACAAAAATTTCTGAAAATCCGCTCAGAAATTTCGCATTGCCGTGCCAGAGACGCATGAGTATCCTGCAGCTGCGACTTCTGATCTCGTGCAGTTAACTTCTATGGCACAGCAATGGAGACTCTATGCTGCATATACTCGCACAGCTGCTCATTTTAATTATTGCCAAACTAAAGACAACGCATAGCAATTTATGTGGTGCACAAGTTTCGCAGCGGTTGAACTTTTTTAACTGTGCCCCTTTTGTTTTTGTTTTTTATTTTTTTTTTTGTTTTGTTTAGGTTTTGCTCATTTACGTGATGCTCATGACAACTTCATTCATTCGTACGCTTCGTCGCTGCTCATTTATGCGAATGCGCAGCTTTTTGACTTTTCGAAATTGTTTTTTCACTTGTTTATTTTTTCTCTTACATTTTTTTTTTTATTTTCTGTTTTTTTTTTTTTTGTTTTTTTTTTTTTTTGTATTACTTTTTTTTTTTGGTTTTTGACTTAGTATAGGTTCAAAATGTGTTTATTGAAAGCAAGACTATGGCTTATCTGTTGGAAAAATTTCTGTAAAAGATATTTTGAACAATAATCGCATTTGAAATTTTAAACAATTATGCAGCTTTGTTGCTTTTTTTTTTTTGCGGCAGTGACGATGATTATCTTTGGTTCTGTGCGCTTGACTCGGTTTAATGAGCATTTCAGGCCCTATCAGCGCTTTTCCGGCAAATTTCCGGACTGCGGCACCTCTGCGCCACACCCTCGTGTGCTTCAGTTGGAGCCATGTCAAGTCGCTGTACACATCTTCGCTTGAGCATGAAACTGTTTCATTATCGAGATTGTATTGTGCTACGCCTATTTTATTTTTTTTTTTTTTGATTTTATTGTCTTTTTTTTTTTTTTTTTGGTTGTGTGGTCACCAAACATTTAGATATGAATGCACCCTTTTGTGCAAAGGTTATATAATTTTACAATTTACACGTCGCCCGTTAGCGGTTTTTTTTTCTATTTTTTTATTAGTTGTCAAACAAAAGCAACGTATTACAAATGAATATATAGTCAAAGGGGGTTAGCTCGCATGTTTTTCTTTTAATAATAGAATTTTATACGCAAACATAAGCAAAGTAATCACTTTTGTCTTCATTTTGAGTAAATAAATTTTTAGTTAAAAAAAAAACATTATTTTTATATTGAAAAATAAATGTTTACTATTGCTTAGTCCCTTTGTACCTTATAGGTACGATATGTATTTATATATATACATTATTTAGTCATATAACTGTTTATTCACAAGGGGTTAATAAAAAAAATTCAAAAAGATTGTATTAAAAATTAACTTTCTTAGTGTTTTTTCGCTAACCTTGATTTTAACGTCAAAATTTGCTACACAATAACAAAATAAATATTGTTCATTTCTAATTATATTTTGTTTACCATTTCTAATTATACTTTAAGGTCTGTTTAATAAGAATATTTATCTATCGGTTTTGTTTTTACTAAAAAAATTGCAAAGAAATGAACTGTTGTGCTGCAAGTCTTAGCATATCAAAAATAATTGACCCTATGAGAATATCCTAAAGCTTGCACCCTTGCCACTAAACTTCATGGCATTCATTTTTAGATTTTGAAAGGTAATGGAGCCGAATGTAAGAACACAAACAATCAGAGTGCATGGCGTAGATGCATACATATGCACACACATGCATGTGTAAACAGAGTTAACTGCAGCAGCATCAATAATAATGCTTTATAACAATAAGCTCAACAATAACAACAACAATACAAAGCAAGTTTAAGTAGGCATTGTAAAAGACAGTGGAATCACCCACTTTGCTCTCAATTTCTCACAAGCGCACACGGGCACACTCAACACTCGCACTCTTATTCATACTCGCTGGCGCACGCGCTTTCGCTCTCTTGCTCTCTTAGCTCTTGCGCTCAGTAGCACTCAGCCAAACGCGCGCTGCATGCGCTTTACCGCAAAATTTACGAAGAAATTTGACGCAAACTCAGTTCGTAGGCGCATGTGCGCATGTGCAGTTTATTTATATTTTTTTCGCTTGCGGTTTGTGAAATTACATTACAAGTTTTTTTAATTTTAAAACATTGTAACGATAAAATTACAATTTGCAATTTATTTGTTGCTTTATTGTGAAAACAGAGACATGCAAAATAAATAAAAAGTGTGAAACGTCTGTCCTTTTTTTTTTTTTTGACTTCTTCTGTAAGAATCTTCTTTTTTTTACCCAAATATTGTGTGCAAATATGCTAAAAATCAATCATAAACTACTCAACTAATTTGTGCTCGTGTTGTAAATATACAATAGTATAATAAATAAATGTTTTTTGCATTTTTTTTTTCAACTTATAAATAAGCAAATAAAAATTAAATACCTACATTAACAATTTTTGTAGAAAGTGTATATAAAATATATAAAAAATAAATATATAAATAAATTTTGAGAAAACAATTGCTTAAAAGAATTTCGTTTACCTGATAAGTTCGGGTTCACTTGCAGCTTAAAGCAATAAAAGCAACAACAATAACAACGACAGCAACATCATAAATTCGCTGTCCAGACGCAGCACAGATTCAAATTTGATTTAATTTTATGAAACTGTGAAGGCGTTTCTTGAAATGGTAAGCAATAACTCTTTTCCAACTAAAAGGATTTCGAAAAGTGTTTTTCTTTTTTAACAAACAAAAAACAAAACAAAATCCAAAAGTAAGTAACAGATAAAATTCCGAGAACATAAAAAGACACAGAATTCTAAGAATTTCACACAATCAAAAATTGAGAGAGGTCAGTTCAGTTTGCTTGGGATTTTTATGGTATAATTCGATTTGGTTCGCTTGGCTTCAATGCAGGCTATGGGTACCTTTTGAATTTTATTTACATGAACTTGTGACTCACTTGTCTCCTTGTGGATTAACTGTTCGGGTTAATAGAAGGTAACTCATTTGAGATGATAGATTGCCTGCATAAGCCTGAATTAGACTGCAACAAAGGCATCCTATGTTTGTGTCAGCTTAAAGAGTTTTTCTTACTTACCATCAATTATTGGGCAGCAATCAAATTTGAAAATCTTTACATTCGATTTCTGTCAATTTGTCTTAGTTTTCATTATGCTTTTTTTTTAATTCTGTCAATCAATCAACACATAGGAATGCTGTCAGCACTTGGAGTACTATGAAATTTCCGCCCAAGCTGTTTTTTGTTTTAGATATGAACTTCGTTTTGGTTTCAGTTTCAGGGATAACCCATGTAATAAAAGATATATCCGTATAAATAATAAATTCCATGGAAATTGTTGAATGCTTCGATTTTTGTCACGCAAAGACTCTAAATACTCAGTTTGTAGGGTAAAATAACAGCTAAGGCAAAAGAAAGTAAGAATTCTTTTGAGTTCTCTCACATTATAAAAAAAAATTATATTTGTAACCTCAGACTTGTTGACAGACAAAATCCTCTTGGTCAGTTCAGAGTGCGATGAGCTCTTAAGCAACTGTACTTGGCCCATTGCTTAATCCTTGTGCATTTCTACAAGGGTTTGAAGTCCTTAAGATAATGCCTTGGCAATTTTGAATAATACGCAGTATGATATTTCCGAACATTCTAATAATTCTAGACCAGTCAGTATATTCCTTTTCGCTATAGTCCCCGTTGTTTTGAACTACTATGTCACTTTGCATGTATTCTGAGAGTATTATTTACAGGTCTGAGGTCAGTTTACCTGCATGTAAAGCATTTACTCTTCGTATACCTTAAAAGGTCGCTCAAAGGGTTCTGTTTATTTATTGCCTAATAAGTCCGTTGCAAATGTATATATATACATATTGTATATTTCTTTGATCTCATCTCAAGCCCTCAACAGTTGCTGGTCACACGCTGAAACTATTTTACTCTTGTCAAGTGGATAAATGTGGCTTTCAAATTCCTTTCAAAGTCATGTGTATATACATATATGTATATACATATGTTTTTGAATTTGTTTTTTTGGCAACTGTTTTTCACATATTTCATTGCAATTACAAAACCGCCGCCACATTGGAACTTGAACGACTTAAGCCGGCGGCGTGTGTTGCATTTGAAATATGGACATGGATGTGGCTTGAGTGCGCAGCTCATTCGCTAAACAGATCAGCTACGTATCCATTCGAATGCAAAAGAAGCAATTGTTACATAAAAACTAAGCGCGAGATTTGTACAAAACAAGTACAACAACAACAAAGCAACACAACAACAACAACATAGTAAAACAACAGGGGGAAAAAAAAAATTAAATATGGTATTTACCAAAAATACGGTAGGTGAATTGCATTTCAATTAAAACAAGTAACAGAAACACACAACAACAAAAATTTAAAAACAAAAACAAAAAAGAAAAAAAAACTAAACGGCAAATTTACGAAACCAAACTCAAAAACACTTTCTGCATAACAAGACTTTTTTTTTAATTTATGACTATCTGTTGCTGTTGTTGTTGTACGTTACTTTTTAATATTATTTATCTTTCTTTAAGCCTTCTTTGTTGCAATAGAGACAGAGAGAAGGGGAGAGAGAGAAAAATAAACTTAATTTTTTGTCAAAATGCGCAAAAATTATGGCAAGCGATGCGACAATTGCATAACTAATGAAATTACCATTTAATGCTGTTATTTTATTATTATTATCATTATTGTTTTTGTTGCTATTATTTGCTGTTGTTGTTGTTGTTGTTGTTGCCTTTGTCATTAAAACATAGACTATGCGGGACATGTGCCGATTAGTTTCGCTCTTATTACGTTACCATACAATACCTTACCATACATATGCACATCCGAGTATGTGGCAACAACTTTGCATTACGTGGCAACCACCTACCCATTCCTTATGTCGAGCAGAACCCCACACGCAACCGCACAGTGGCAGTACAGCTTAGACAGCAGCCACACATTAGTCACTACAATGTGAGCTGCGGCTGTGTCTTTAAACAATTTGCTAATGTATGGCCAAGTTTTGTTCCAGAACAGTTCAGTTCAGACACAGGCTCAGTGAGAGCTGTGACGCTTAGTCAGCAGCACATATGTATTATGAACATTAGCAGAATAATAGAAAGAGTAACAGAGCACTCAGATTTCCGTTCATATTGTCAAGTTTCTTGTCGGTCGTCTTGCTTGTGCCAAGTGTTTTGGAACTGCATAAGAACGCAGCAATGGAAATGTGGCGGCTGCATGGGCTTGTGCAGGTGTTCCGTTGTTTGGCCAACAACACACTTGTATTGGCAATGGCACACTACAGCACACACAGCGGCATGCAGACAGCACGATTTCTCGCAGCAATGTCATTGACTGTTTAATGTCGCACAATTATGTAATCTTTTGATGATGGCACTTGTGCATTGGCGGCCAATAAGCTTTCGGACAGCCAAAGCGAAATGCGAAAAAGCAGGAAAAATGCCAAACAAACTGACAGTGGCATGTATAGTGCGGCAAGTGGTGAGGGGCGAGGGCAGAGCGGCAGCAGCAAATGAAATGCAGGCGCCGGATCACGCACAATCGCATATTTAATGTTGTCATCAGTGCAAGTGTTGCTTCTTCTTTGTTTTTTTTGTTTTTTTATTTATTTATTTATTTTTTTTTTGCTTTCTGTTTGCTATTTGCTGACAAGTGACTGCTACGCTATGCTGCGCATGCGCATGCGCCACGCGTCGCTGCCTATTGCGCCATGATGTGCCGCGGCATGTGTAGAGAAGCGCAAGTTGGGTGTTGATGCGTTAATTCATTTAATTGCCAAAATTAATGGCAAGTGCATTGAAAAAGAAATTATTGAAATTTTTATTGCATCTATTATGTTCTCTCAATTGATGTACGCTGTGCACACTTAAAAAATTCGCAATAAAAAAAAAAGAAAATAGAAATGCCCATAAACTGGCCAAGTGTGCGCATATAAATTACTTGAGCGCAGAGTTCGTTACCAACATGGGGCCATAACGTGCGAGTGAATGCGATGCATGATGCATATTCGCAGTGTTGTATTTTTATTGCACATGAGGTCATAAGAGCGTAAGAAAGCGTGCACTATAATTGTGGGAAATGCGCGTGCGTGTGCCTAAGTGTGGGTCTGTGGATCTCTCTCTGCGTGTGTGTGTGTGTGTGAGAGTGATGCTATCTACATAAATACGCATATATGTATGTATGCAAATGTATTCAGTGTTAATTATTGCGCATACGTAACATTTAATAAACATTTAAAATGTGACATAAAATGCTATAAAGTGCAAAAATGCCAACGATCAAACAACAATAGCAACAAGAGCAACAACAACAACAACAAAAAAAATAACAATCACAACCATAAAACTTAATTGCCAAAAACTATGCAAATGGTAATGATTATGGTTTCCATGCAAACTAAATACATTTGGCTTTGGTCAGCTTTAATTATTACACGTAATATATATAAAATATTATTTTCCGTCTTGTTTTTTTGTTTTTTTTTTTTTACTTTTGTTTTTGTTTTTACAATGCTTTTGCTGTAGTTGTTGCCGCTGTCTCTTACTTAATTGCAAAAATCGACTTAATTTCACTAAAACTTTTAACAAGTTAAGAGTTTTAGTTATTTATATTTTTTTTTTACTCGTTTTTTTTGTTTTTTATGTTTCTAGTTCAATGTATTTTTCTCAAGTTTTATGTTTTTTTTTTTTTTTCTATTTCATAATTAAGCATTTGGCAATTGTTGTACAATGATGGTCAAATGAGTGAAGACAAATAAAAAATTAGATAAAAGCAACCAAGCAAGCAGCGACCTAATAGGATTTTCTCAAGACCTGCTTGCATAACTAAGCTTGAAAGAAAAGCAAAACCAGACAAAAAAAAAATGTACAAAATGAAATAAAACAATAAATAAATAACATTAAAACAAAAAACAACAACAAAAAACATAAATATAATTTTATATGTATATCTGTAATATAATTATAACAAAAACAGTCAAGTGTGTACGTTCACGACAACAACAACAACAACAAAAACATTGAAGACAAACCAAAAATATACATAAAACATAAAATAAAAAGCAGAAGAAGAAGAAGATGAAGAGACAGCAGAAGAAAAAGTATGGTAAAGACGCGCGCGCTTAGCTTTGCGAAAAAACGTAACTTAATTGGCGTCACTTACACTCGAAAGAAAATCTTAATTACCAAACAGGTGGAGTGGTGCGGCGTGTTTTTTTTTTCTTTTTTTCTTTTTTTGGCAGTCGAGTGGAGGTCGCTTGGCCGCTTGCTCGGACGGTCGGATGGTCGGACGGTCGAACGGTCGTCGAAAAGGCATGTGTACTGCCGCTTTGACCGTCGAGGCGTTGAATGCGCATGTATGAATGAATAAATGAATGACCGACACCGCCACCGAGAATTTGACCCATACATAAATAAAGGCAACAAAAAAGACTAAGAAAATAAGCAAAACGAAAAAAAAAACCCAAAAAAAAAAAAATAACAACAAAAGCAAAAAATAAAAGAAAAACTTAAATAAAATAATAAAACTGAAACCAAACAAAGCAACAACAACAAAAACTTTTACTTTTAGTTTTAGTTTAATTTGAATTTGCGTTTGAGTTTCCAACACCCAAGTTCAGCTACAAAACAAATGCGAGCGCAAAAAGCAAGATGAAAAAAAAAAAGGCAAAAAAAAAAATCGAAATAAAAAAAAAAACCAAAGTAACAACCTACTGGCAGTAGAAAATCAAAACTAGAAAACAACAAAAACAAAACGAGATAATTCCCAAAATAAGAGACAAGTACACACGCACACAGGTAACAGTAAGTACGACTAAGTCAACAAGCCAACAAGGCACGGACCAGGCCAGCATGCACACCACTGCGAGGGTGGTTCTTCGCTTCTTGCAGCCTGCCACTGACGCATGTGTCTAGTCGGCAGCAGCAGCAGCAGGGGCAGCAACACGTTGCCATGCTGTAAAAGTACGCGTATCTATGGGGGGGTACATATACATATGTATATGTTACGTATAGAAAGTATACGAGGAAGTGATTAATAACGCAAGAGAAATCGATAACTTTACGAGTAAACTGAACTTTTGTTTGTCGTTAGTTTTTTTGTTTTTTGTTTCTTTTTTTTTCTTCAAATTTTCAAGTATTTATTTTCTTGGTTTTTGTTATATGAACTTTTACTTTTTTAAAGTAACTTTGCATTTTTCAAGAATCACCAAGAACAAACGATCTGTTGAAAATAATAAACATTACAAAACTGTTAAAAGTTTTGAAAATATTCCAAGGTTTTCTTAAGTCTTCGGCCTTAAGAAGTAAAAAGCTTTTTAATCTTAGCAATATCACAATTGTAATATTGTTGAGTAATAAATGATGGCAGCTGTACTGTTATACTTTGAGTATGCAGTGTGCACTAGAATTAGTTCTAAGAAATCTCTCTCATTCCAAGCATTGCTACAATTAAGGTTTTGATTTTTTTTAACCACCTAAAGTATCTATATAGTCTATATATAGTCTACAAATCAGTTGAAAAAAAATAATAAACAGCTGGCCAACACTGACTTAACGAACAGCCCTCGTTGCTAAAGAAAGCATCCGAAAATAATAAAACTGCGCGACCCGTACGAGTTCAGAGTCAAGATCGAGCGGCGGCTGTGTACATTGTCACACTAGCAGTGAACAGATTTTTGTTTTTGTAATTGTCATTGTTGTTGCTGTTGTTGTTGTTTCTGTCTTTCATACAATACATTCATTCATGCATATATATTTTCACGTGAAAATCTTCAGCCACAAGCTGAGCCTCCAGACCCAAACCAAACCAGCCAATGCAAAGCCAAGCAAAGCAAAGCAAAGCAAAGCCAAACTAACCGAGATGATTTGAGCTGAGCTGAGTTGAGCCTTCGCAAAAGTGTTACCCGCTTTTTGCAGTTAGGGGCACACCCACTGCGGTGCCGTGTGGGGGGTTGGCTGCTGCTGTTACAAGATAGCAAAGCAGGCAGACCAGCAGGCAGACGTTATTTGGCTTTAGCGGTTGTGCCTCGTATTATTATATATACATGTATATGTATATGTATACGAGTATATATATATTTTTTTGTTATTTTTGCTGGCTTTGGTTAGCGCGTGTGAAAAGCACATAATTTGAACGCGAACAAATTTTCACTTTTTTCTTTTATCGTCATTGTCGAAGTCGCACGACGACGCTATCGTCTCTGATTTAATTCTTCTGCTTGGAGATGCGCCGGTAAAGCGAGTGACGCGCATGCGATGGCAACGACGACTCGCACTTGGGGCTGTTGTGAAGGTGCTGAGCTGTCGCAGCCAGCAGTCGAGGGTGACAGCAGGGCTGGGGGCATTTGGGCGGCATTTCTTTCAATTGTAATGCAAACGAATTAAAATGAAAAACACACAAAGAAATGGCAAACATTATAACAACGAAGCTTCGCTATTAAAATTACAATTACAGCCATGTGATTGTGTTAGCAATGTTGGGAACTATTTGGCTTATTTCTTTTTCTTTCTACATACCCATATTCGACTTTACTCTGCACTACTCAGCACACTCGAACTGCTCTTCTTTACCATTTCGACGCCGTCCCAAGGGGGGTTGCTGGCTTGCCTTGCTTTGATGCCGCTGTTTTTCTTCTTTTTGTTTTTGTTGTTTTCTTCTGCGTTTTGTTCGAATATGTCAGCCACAGCAGATTTCAAACCAATGCCCAGCCGACCACAATGAACTCTGCACACATAACCAAAAACACGGCAAAACGTGACGTTTCGTATGTCAGCTTCCTCGGCCAAATTACTTCCAAATTATTGGTTGTTATTGTTGTTGTTGGCTGTGGTTAGCACGTTGTCCACATTAATATTTATAATATGATACCGCATAAACTCATGTCAGTCAGTGAAAACATGCAATTCCGACATACATATGCATTTACACACATGCATATCTAAAACAAACAAAAATTTTATTTACAAATGTTTCCCATTTTCGTCACATACTCATACTTATGTATGGTATGTACATACATATGTTTTATTAGGCAAATAACAGAGACATTGCTCAACAAGGCAAAGATGATAATTGTTCAACTAGTATCGTTTTTCTTAACGGAAAGCCCACAATGTGCGGCTGCTTTGCTTTCATCGCTCTGAGCCAACCCTCAAACCATAAATTTGGCCACGCAGTAGATGCAGTCAATCAGCAGCAAACAGTCTGACTAGCAAAACTTGCTCACATAAAGTTCTTGAAGAAGTCGACTTAAAACAATTTTCACATCTCACAGAGATGTCTGCACGGCGTAAGGGCGTCAGCTGCTATTGTGAACTCTGCCATTTCTGATTATTGACAAACGAAAAATATATACAAAACGATGCCCAGCATTAGCTAAACAACTGTTTGAAGTTTATAAATAAGCCGTAATATAAGCAGAGCAAAATCTGTCTTATAATGTCACAAGACATGTCTTAGACCGACTACCCGATCAGAAGTTGTTGTTGCATCTATCTACAATTATCAGGCCTGTAACTTGCTTACTTACCCACTTTGCTGGTAATCATTCATCAAGTAATTAGTGAACTTATCTGCAGTGAAACATGCTCCCAGACCTCCTAGGCTTAAATATATCGAAAACATTTGGCAAAGTCACTTGCGCCGCGGTGGTAAATATTTGTTTAGAGTGAGCAATTGACAAGAGTAACCACTGCAAGAAGTCGTCAATTTGATTTCAAGTGAATGGCAAAAAAAAAGTGTCACTCCGCCTCCTTTTTGATGACTTTTTTTCACTTTTGCTCTTACAAAATTTTACGACAAGCAACAAAGAAAATTGCGCTTGCTGTTATGTGCTAACATACACATGCATACATATGCATATATGTATGTTAGTATTTTCAGAAGTACGATTGTGTAGAAAAACAAGATACAGCGGCAACAGCAGCTCCGTATGATTATTGCCATAAATGCAGTAATTAACAAGTGTTTTGCGTAGTGTGTATTTTGTTGTTGTTGTTTTTTCCTTGTTTCTACTGTATTTCTACTTCAACTGTTTGTTTTTGCCTGCAATATGCTTTCTTGTCTTCTCGCATAACTCTGCATTCATTATAAACAAATTAGTGCGTAGAAACGAATAATCGATCGATGTTTTATTACATGCTCGTATAATAAATAAATGCACCCATTGTTGTACAATTCGTAATATGTCACATTTTCTTATTTGTTTTTATTTTTTTCATTTTTTTTTTTTTCCTTCTTTAAAAATTATTGCATATTCATTACATAATAAAATGTGAAAAGACATATTTAGCTTGCTTTTGATTTCTGCCCGCTCCTCGCATCCACACTCCCGGAAGAGCGTATTAGCGAAATGACAACCGCAGATGAACGACATAGAAAAATCGTTGAAAGTATCGATTGCAAAAGTTTTTGTTTTTCTGGTTTTGCGATTTTCGTATATTTTCTTTTCTTTTTGAATTGCTATTTATGCATATCTCACGGTGATAATGTTGTTTGGTAGGATAATATTTACAATATGTGTTATTTGTTGTTTTTGTATTTTAATTTCATGAAACTTTTACATCAAATATTGAAATTTTATCGATTAAAGAGTTTATTGCATAGTGTCATGGTGTCTCTCTGTAATTTCGCTGGATATCCTAATAGTAATAATTCAAATTATGCAAAAATGAAATATTCGCTTCCTCTTCATCGTTATGGCCCATTTTATTTTGAATGGATTAGATCGAAGCTTGTCTTGAAACTTCTGTTGGTCCCATTTTTAGCTTTAGTTGATGCCATATAGCCAATATATACATAAATGGCGCCGCTATCAAATAAGCTAAAAGATAAGTGCAGTGCTGTTTTATCAAATGCAAACATTTTAACAGAAGAAAAATATTTAAAGTAGAAAATAAAAGGCAAACAATACTTCGACAGGTAAAGCACTTTACAACCCTGGCAAAAGAGATCTTTTGAAGCGGCACGTTAAGTCGGATGAATTTTCGTAACCTTATTGGTTATGCTTCCGCAAACTGTGGCCTTAAATATTCAACTCAAGGAAGTGAGTCCTTTAGATATCGATATTGTCATTTTGTGTACATATTCAGCATCCAGTTAGGTTCTTCTCTTCGAGTGGTGTTGCCGATCTGCCTAATAACCTATGTATGGTGCAATAGACTAAACTAACTGCAAGATTTGACATTGAGCTGAAACATTTGTGCACTCTCGGATAGCTTATTAAAAAAGGGTAGCACAGATTTTTAACACTGAGCGAAAAAAAATTAAAGAAACTAATAAATTTATAGAAAGAAAACGAAAAACAAAAACACTATAGAGTTATGCCGTGAATCAATTATAAGCCAATTTTCACTGTACGTTTCGTCTTAAACTCGTAAACATTTTCGGATTTTTATTAAATTTATTAACCGCAAAAGACTTGCAAAGATGCATGCAAAGCGCATTAAATTAACTGTATTTAAACCACAAAATAAAATGCATATGTGTAAAACAGATAATAGAAAAAGGAAAGGAAAAGGAAAACGAAAGACAGACACAGAAAGGAAGGAAAAAAACATTTGACACGCAAAAAAATGGCTAGAAAAGTATGCAGGTAAAAAGATTTTGGTATTTAATTGCGTTTAAGCAAACCGAGGCAAATGGCCTCCAAGTGGCAAGAGTCGAATCCACAAAAATGCGGTTGGCTGCTACATCGGCTTCCTGTCGCTGCTGCCACTGTGCGTATGTGCGTGCGTGCATGTGTGTGTGTGTGTGTGTGTGTGCATGCAACTTGTTACAACAACAATATTCGTTACAACAACGATATTGTCGTTAGAGTTTTAATTTTTTTTCTTTGTGGAATATTTACTACAACAGCAACAACAACAATAACAACCACAAATTGTAATTGAAATTATTTATTTTTGTTTTTATTAACGTGCAGCAATGTTGTTGTTTTGAAAATTTATATCTACAACAATACAACGCATAACGGCCAAAATAAACAGACGGTGAAAATAAAAGATATTTTAAGCAATTGACAGAAAATACGTTAATATTTTTCAAAACAAATAAATAAATGTACGAATTGATACGCAACAGCTAAATAAACTATTGAAAATGAATAAAACAAAAATAAATAATAAACAATTATACATATATATAAAAGCATGTATGTATGTATGTATGTATGTATGTATGTATGTATGTATGTATGTATGTATGTATAAACAATAAATATGAAATGATCGCACACTTTATTTATTGATTGATTAACTGAGCTGCAAATAAATATAATAAGTACATAACAAAGAAAAGGTTAACACATTCTTAATTTATTTATATATGTTTCAACTATTAAAAATAAATAAAAAAAAATATATTCATTGTTTATGTTTTTAAGCTATGCATAAGGCATAATTAAAATATATAATTTACAAACTTAACATGCCAGGTTCTTCAACTCATACTAAAATTATTATGCTGAAGTAATAATGAACAGCATAAGTGTCTTGTGTTCGTTTATCTGCATCTTCATTTGAATCTATTGTTTTTACCTATGCCCATTTACATATGTAGCATACTATATTAGGCTGTTGTTGAGACATTTTGCGGATGACAATGAGCAAAACATCCAAGAAGATATAATAACTTATGGGCGGCTTAAAACTTGCAGAACAACTGTTCAATAATTTTCGCTGCGTCGGAGTTAATTGTTTGTTTTTTGTCGGTTTGACTTTGAATTTACAAACATATG
>JBAMBQ010004992.1:0-78000 GCA_037044495.1 Stegana nigrithorax
TTTTTGATATAAATTTAGGGGTTTGGTTCGTCTGTTATCTAGGCAATTAAATCAATGATAAAACTCCTTTCAATGAAGTCAATGCAAAAATTTCTGTGTTGACTCTTATGAATGCTCATATAATCGAGTGATGGCTCTTTCGAGCGTTTACTGTATATTGTTTGCATTTCATACTTTAGGACTAAAGCCTTCAATTGAATTAAGAAAAAAGTTATCAATTTATAGTTCGTGTTCTGTTCACAATTTAACAAAGTGTTAACAGTAAAATAAATTTTTGTTGATATTACCTGTAAGCAGTCGATATGCATGCTGTTATAGATCCAAATATCCAAAAATTTTGATTTCTAATTTATAAAATCAAAGAGAGAGTACATCTGTGATCGAGCAATTTGCACATCGTTAAACTTTCTCTATCACTGTTTGCTACACATAGTCGTAGCTTATTGTCAACTGACGATTTTTTGCTTGGAGTTTATTTAATCGACATTATGTCGAACGGTGCTGACTTTTTATATATTGTCATTTTATATAGTAATTATATCACTCTTTTAACACGCCACACAATTTATCATTGAGCCAATAATGCGCAAGTGCGAATTTGCTTTTAGTAAAAATTGGAATTACATCGTATTGACACCTGCGCAATTATTATGCTTTAGATTGAGTTGTTTATTGTCAACAGTTGTGCGTTGCTTAGAAAAGCTACAATAAATTGCAATTCAGTAAAAAAAATCTTTTATCTTTTATCTAAATTATGATTTTGGTCACTTAGTTGTTAATAGTAAATTATGTCCGACCGCGTCTCCAAAAATACACTCGCTAGAGTAAATAGAAAGATGAAAAAAAAAAAAAAAATTTGATTTCTTCCTTAAGATCACATTTTTAATTTTGTTATTTTTCTTTTCTTTTTGTTATGATAAATTATTGTTTTTTTTTATGTATTATGCTGCTAGAAATACAAATTAATCTTGAAAGTTCCGTTCGCTTTCCTTTTGATGGCAGTAGTATAACCAATTTCATCCGTATAAATTGATCACAAAATATAACTTAAACCGAGGGCACACATCTTATGATTCTTGTACCGTTTCTCTTCTTTTGTTGTTGCTGTTATTGCCTTTTTTGTTGTTGGTGGTAATGGTTGCAACGTGTCTCTAACACCCGCTGCAAACTTAAAAATAAACGGCTCGCATTTTCACGTTGTTATTCTTTGTTTTTGTCGCACAAACTCGATCACATTTCTCTTATTTTGTTTTAAAATTTGGATCTAGAAATTTCTCTTTACACGCATTTGCAGCTTTCTATTAACGCTCAAAAGAAGAACCGTTGGTATCGTGTTTGACTGTTCTGTCAAAATTCTAGGTAAACGCAAATAAAAAAATTTTTAAATGCAAAATAGCAACTCAAATACGACATCAAGCAACATATGCCTTCGCGATCGGAACTCCGTTTCGCATACTTTTGCTCATTCTTTTAGCGGAAACCAGATTGGATCTGCCAACTTTCCATCAAGTATAAGACTGGCTAATACGGTTGTTCATGTTTTGTCGATTCATCGATATTACGATATATAAGCAAATTAGTACGATATAATCGCACCGATAATTTTTTCAAAATCGATAATATTACTAATTTATTGAAACATGCGGATTTGATTCGAATTTCACATGAATGTGTTATCGATTTGCGTCAGTTTCAGAATATAGTTCTAGCTAACTAGCAAATTTCAAGTTTAATTTAGGTTTGAAGTGAATAAAAATTTCAGATAAAGCTAGTACTTACTGCAGTCTAGCAAAAACTAGTTATTCCAGTGTTTCAAATCGCAAATATTTAACAAATTTGCAACTACACTTCATCGCAAACTAGTTTTGTATTTTTCATTCATGTTTGAAGTTCATTTAATTGTTCTTATTTCACACGTTTTGAGAAGTTTCACATTTTAAATTATTTACTTACTGCACATACCACAAAATCAGCAAGCAGAAACTTCGGCTGGCAATAAAAAATTTTACACCAAACGGAATTGAATAATTTGCTTTTATTGCGATTATTGGGATGAAAATACCAGAAAAGACCAGTTTTCAACTCTGACATCACCTTTTTATGCAACACCCTGTGTACCAAAATTAAAAAAATGATGCTAAATTCCGCAGAATCAAATGATCAATCTTTTTATAAAATTAATTGGAAAATACAAAATACTTCAGTAATTCACCTTTATGGTAGCTGTTATTTAAGAAAGCAAGTGGTACTTTAAATAAGCATGTATACTTCGTAATTAAAAAAATGAAAAAAAAGAAAGGGAGAAGCCACCACTGGTATTAAAGAATTTAATGCATAATAAGCCAAATTAGTTTCGCTTCTTCGGCCTGATTTATTTTACTTCATTTTTCTTTATATTTGCTATTTCTTGCTAATGCAAATTATGCCATGGTCAGAGTATGCTAATGATTAAGATTAGAAATATTAAAAAATTTGATTTCCAAACTCTATATTTGCAAAAAGGATAGAAAAAAAGAAGCCACCAGTAAACTGGTGGCTAAAAGTAGCTGCTCTGCACGCAGTTACATCGGAACATAGTTATGTCTAAAATTTATTGTAATAACGGACAGCAAAGGTGAATGGCAGAAATTTTTAAATTTTAATATCTTTAAATTTTTATATTACACTTAATTTTTATCGTGCGCATCGTATGCACAATTTTATTCTAATCTAATCGAATCTTTTGTCATTTTTAATGAAGGGTTCATTGCCAAAAAAAAAAATAAAGAAGAAAATTAATAATTAATTAGAAAGGTAGGGGCTATAGTCAGGCACACCCGATTATAGAATACCTTGCACCCAATCCACAATTCAAGTAATTTCTTTTTTGTTTTAATATTTTGTATTCATTATGTAAGGATATCTTAAGAAACAAAAAGTTTTCCTTAGTAAAATTAAAGTTGCAAGTTGTTTTTCACATATTAATGTACATATTATACATATGATAATAGTTCGATGAATTCTCACAACAAAGTATACGTACAAAAGACAAACTTTAATATTTTCTTGAGTGCAACAAGAAGTATGCGCACTAGAATAATTTAACAACAACATTCTTATAATGGATACTCTCATGCCTATGGATTAGAAGAGTCTTTGTGCCAAATTTGGTGATTGTAGGTCTAACCGTTTCCGAGATCCGTGCGTTCATACGGACAGACGGACAGGCAGACGGCCATGGCTAGATCGACTCGTCTTTCGACGCTGATCAAGAATATATATACTTTCTGGGGTCTGCCACGCCTGCACCTGCTAATACTATCAAAAAGTTGGCTTACTGAAGTATTTTTTGTCTTCCTCTTAATTTTATAAAAAGACTGAAATATTTCAAGAGATATAACGATTTTAGTTTTTCACTCTTATGGAGGGGGCGTGATCTCGCCCACTTTTTTCATCGAAAATTCCTGCAAATTGCCAACACAACAAAAAAATCAGCCAAATCGATTTAGACGTTTTTAACGTATACATGTGTTTGAAAGATGACATTTCAGGTTACATTTTTTGTGAAGACAGTTTAGTAATTCGTTGTTCGTGTAAAAAGCTAGACAATTGTAATCATTTTTAAAGTTATGCATTTCGCGCCAAATAATCAACCGCATGTCAAAAAGAAAGAGTACGTTTTTCCTTTCGGCATAAAAACTTTGGATTATTTAATAATGTCATCAATTGTAACTAATGGTTTTAAATAGCTGATCAGTCAATATTGCCACTTAGCTCTGCCACCAATATACAAGAACTTTTTTTGTTGAAGTTACGGTAGCGCCCTACTGAGCAAGTGGTCAAACAATGCACGGCTATAACTAATAGCTCAATATATTACCAAGTTAAGCCGAGAGCGATAAACGCGGTCCGAATTTATTTATTCCCTAAAAATACTAATATTTCTATAAAATAAATTAATTAAAATTACGTTGATCGCTCTTACATTAACTATATGATAGAGTGCAACTGAAAAGCGTAGAGAAAGGTAAGCAAATATTTAAATATTGATTCATTCATTCGATGTCAAGAGAGCGAACAGAAATCTTCACGTGTATTTCTAGAATTCCAACGTAGCGCCAAACGAGCCATTTACTCTCTCGAAACATGCTCACACTGCTTGTTAGGAGGTACTGACGTCATCTTCTATGTAGCCACCGGTATTTATTTTGAAATTTATTAATAACATAACGCATAATATCAAGATGTGTAAGATTTTTTATTTATTATATTTACTGCACATATCTATTTGCTCGAAAATCACACTGGGTAATTTTATTTAATTATTTTAATTTTTTTTACTACCTTTTACATATATTATAGTATTGTTGGCTAGTATTTATTGTTTTTTTTTTTTTGTTGATGTGGTTATTTTATTTTAAATCTAGAATTTACATATGTATATATGATGTGCATAAATAAGTATTTAATTTTGCATATCTATTTCCTTATATATGCATGTAGTGTAAAAGAAAATTATGTAACAAACAAAAAACTTTCTTTAGTTGCATATATGAAACGTTATCTAAAACTACGTTACAAAAAAAAAAAAATTGTGCTTATATAAGAAGAGTTTTTTAATGTATTATTCGGTTAGTCATTTTTGTTGAATGGCATTTCGGGTTTCACTTACAATTGTGCACATATATTTATGTTTATGTTAATTTATTACATATATTGAAAAAAGTATCTTTTTTTATTTTTATAATATTTCTGTTATAATGAAAAAGCTATTCAAACGACTGGTGGTTCAGTGCCATCGAGGCCATCATCTTGTCTGCAATTAAAAGGAAATCCATTTAAATTATAAAAAAAAAAGAAAAATAAGAAAGCAAATCAAATCTCAAGTATGAAGTAAAATATGAAACTTAAGTAATATGAAAAAATAAATAATTATTTAACAGACTATTTAAATACATTTGGAAACATTTCTAGCACTGCTATGTATATTAGGCGGTTTGTATTTAACTTTTAGGGAAAATGAACTTTGAGTCACATGTTTTTTGCAATGCGAAATAGTTGTAAATAAAACACGATTATAATTAAAAAGATTTTGATAATATTTTCTTTTAGTGAAAATTAAATGAAAATCTTAAAATGAATAAAAAAAAAATTTATTAAATTCGGACAAGTTCCTCTGTAACAAATAAACGAAGTTTTTTCTAACAGAAAAAGGAGTTTTGCGTATGAAATAAACTCTCTATAACGAATTAACTCATAAGGTCGTTTGAATAAAAACGTAGTTTATACTATATGTTACTAAGTATTACCATTAGCTTTTACTTATCAGTACTATCTGAGCTGAAAAGTATAAATTACCAAAAGTGTGAAAAAAACTTTGCTAATAACACTACATGGCTAGTACTGGAAAATTAAATCATATGAAACTGTTAAGGAGTGTCCATCGTTCAAAATTGTGCAATTTTTCTTATAAACCCTTAGCAAGAATTATGGACTTCGATTATGTCGCCGATGGAATTGTCATTCGATATAAATATAAATGATAATCAGCGGGTTATTTGGAACAACAACACCCGGAAGCACTCAAAAGTCAGAATATATGCATTAAAAAATTTATTTCTCTGGAATGGCTCAAAATTAGTTAATACCCAACAAGTCATATATACCACAAGAAGAGTGTCAACACCAATAAACAATTTAGTTAACGGAACGCAGATCCCAATAGGAACAGAAGCTAAATAACTTCAAATGCACCGGGATAACAAACTTAACTGAAAACACGACCTCAAGAAGAGACTAGAAAGGCAGTGGCTATATTCGGGCGCATCCGACTAGAGAATACTCTGTACCCAATCCAAAATTCAATATACATATATTTTTTTGCTTTAATATTTTGTACTAATTATGTAAAGGTACCGATAGAAACAAAAATATCTGCATTTTATCTGACAGCCAGGCTGCCCAAAAAGCCCTGGGGCACCACAAACAACATCTAGAAGTGTATTACATTGCCGTCGATCTATTAACAAGATAGCTACAACTCTGTATCAACCTGTGCTGGGTTTCCGGTGACAGGGACATTTCAGGGAACTGCAGGGCTGAACAACAATATATAGACCATCTATTGCCAATGTATCAACAATTTCGTCAGCTTCATTTAAATCTCTGAATAGTGCAATCTAGTTCGGAGGTAGTAGTAGTTCACAACAGACCCAAACTGTGGTATAAGTGGCATCACTTACCACCTTATGATAGACCTACCTAAACTAACCTAACCTAATATAATATAATTTAATATATAATTTGAAAATTTTTTTTTTAAATTTTCTTCCTAAATCTTTTGTTACTGCACTCCTCTTTTTGATGAAATTTTTTATGTATAATTCAGTGGGTATCTAGATGGTTTAGTCACATTTGACCCTTAGGTTAACAATTACCCGACTATAAAATACCCTGTACCCAATACAAAATTTAGTAAATTTTATTTTTATACTCTTACCCTTACCATTTTTTGGTACAGGGTATAAAAATTACCGTGATAAAAGAAAGAAGCATCACTGGTGCAAGTATTTGCGCTGCACGCAGATGCACGTTGCTTCATTTCAAATCTAATTTCAAAAAAACAAAAATTAAGCGCAATTAGTACTTAGATGGAAATCGCTTTTGAACACCGTTTGCATAGAATTTCTTTTTTTATTTGTCGAATGCTTATGCATCATCGTAGCTGCTCGCTCAGTTGTTGTTGTTGTTAGTCTTGTATATATCATTTCACCTTCTTGACTGCACAGTTTAGTTATACGTATAAGAGCTATTTAATGCAACAACCTCTTTGTCTCAGCGGTAACGTCTTTATCTATTATATTTAAGGTCTGTGGTTCGAGCCTGGGGTGGTTATAGCACGAAATTTTGGTATTTTTAGTATATCTAAGATATACATAAAGTTTCATAATAATGATAACGTCATCGAAACAGATTCTGCGTCGCGCACAGAATTTGTATGTTGAAACATTTTTTACTCTTTTGAATTGGTATTGATATTAGCATTGGTTAACCTATCGGGCCAATTTTAACTCTAAGCCATATAGATACCCACTTACACTCCACATTAACTAACTTGAACTAATTAAAACCATCCCCATTCAAGTTATCGAATTGTTCACTCTAGCGAAATTTATATATTTAAGGTTTAAAACACACTTTGTGACATATTGTTTATTAATGGAATCAGTCAATTATTTAAAAAGAAAAGATAATTTTGGTTTGCAGTTTCTTGCCTGAATCTACATATGGTACTGCCTTTTCGTGCAGCAACTGCAGAACACAGATTTTTAGGATCGTTTTAATGTTGCCATTGTTTTTTTTATTCTCTTTTTGGGCTCTTTTTATCTTTTTTTGTTTTTTCACGAAAATTTAAAAAAAAAAATTTGTTTAAGTTCAAGTTAGAGGGTGGTCAAGTTAGCGAAAGTTGAGTGTATTTATACACAATAAACTTCATCAAAATCGGTCCAGCCGTTTGAAATGAGTAAACCGACAAAGTATTAAGGAATAATTGTATATATAAAGAAGATTCATTCATTAATTTTTGGTTCTACAACCCGGGGGCGGGTCTTGGCCTGCTCTCGCAGTTACTTGTATTGTGTGCGCTAATTTTTAAGCACTAATGAATTAGACCTCCTGCTTATCGCCGAATCCGAATGGCACTATTTGAGAGCTTTCGTGGCAGGTGTTTTTACTCTCAACTTCTGTTGCCAGCGGAGTGTGAGAGGACGACGGCTGTACAGAAAAAGCTCTTAAAAGATTTAAAGAAGATTATTATATTATATTATAATACATAAATTAAAATATAATACATACATATATGTATATGTTAGTGAACATTCCAGTATAGAGAAAAATAAAGAAAAGAAAATCAAAAGATTTTGGCTATAAAATATGATGGCCAAAATAGTTTCACAATAAACGACTAATTTGTATGATTTAATCCTAAAACACTCAAAAAGCCTAAAACACAATTGAATCAAACTCAACAAACATAAGAACATAATAAATTATTAAATTATCTATTTTTAGTGCCATAGGCTGCAAGTATACTCTTGCTGTTAAAAAATAAATTTTTGTTGTTGAAAACTATGAAAAAATCAAGGCTTAAGCGATAAGCGAATGGAAATTAATTTATAATCATAAGTAACGAATGGAATTATTAAGTTAATAACGTTTCAGACATATTTATTCATTTTAGGACACTGAAATTAGCAAACAAAATTCTGAATCTTGTTTGAACGTTTAGTGTTTATTTAATATAGCATAGGCAATCATTATGTTACTCATACTAGCTCTGATATGATTCGATGATATCAACGATTTTTAATATCGTATTTTCTTAAAGACATTTTTATGCGATTATGAAACATTTCGACTTTCAGCTTTACAATCCAACTACATGTTCCTATAAAAAAAAAATTAAATGAGCTGTGTAAAACTAGTAGTCAATTCTGCAAGTGTGCCCTGATGTGAGTCAACACGATCTCTAGTAAGGTTTTAACTTAGCGCGCATCCGTAGAAATGTGGCCCACTTGAATTTGGTCAATGGCAGCCAAGCGACTGAAAAGACTGGACAGCTTCGAGGACAACGCGTAAGTCCAAGCCCAATGCCAACCGCAAAGTATGCTTTGCGAGTTCTGCGCGTACCAGCAACGTGCACAGGAGCTCATACAGTAGCAAAGCAGGGTGAAAGCAGTTTGCGTCGCTGCCCATGCCCGACTGCTGCTTCCGTGCAACGTGTTAAAAGTCGGTCGCGGATAAATTATGTGCACGGGAGGTGGTTGATCAAGTTCGTCGAAGAATGACAGATCGAAGCGAAAATCGTCAAAGTTATAGAAAAAACTTGAAAGTTGACGTATGCTGATTGAATTCCATGGTAAGCATATTAAATAAATGTGTTTATAAGAGACAAACATGGGTTAGTACTTTTGCTGTAATTTTGTATTAAAAGTGTTGAAAATAGTAAGGTTGAGATTGATGTTAGGCCAAGTGCCAAGAACTTTGATACTTACATGGGGCAAGTATCTACATTAATCCCATTTACGACAGCATTGCCAAGTTTTATTTGACCAACAGCTTCGCCTTCGACAAAGAGAACACACCCATTGAAATTGTGCGTGTAGCGACCGCCAGTGAATTGGGCAATATCGGGTATGCCACCTTTAAAAAAAACAGGTAAAATAAAAAATAACATGCTTAGTGCAAATGGCTCTGCATTAGGTCTTGCTAGTTGTTCACTCACCGATGAACACATTCCCAGGCAGTTTGATTTCTTTCTTGCTGGTTGGCCGCGTTTCTCCCGAATCAAAAATGTGATCCAACTCCAGCAGTGCCGTATTGTCAGTGCGTTTAATAAGTGCAATGTGACGTCTACCATCGTCGACACGCTTATTAACATTGCGTATAACCACTTCTTCGCCGTCCAAACGCACCGAGTATTCAATGTAGCCATCCACAATTGCAAGTGCTATGAAGTCCTGACCTGTAAAGTCAACGCCCCGTTCTTGTCCCCACCAAAGCAACAGACCATTCGGCTTGGTTGTCGTAAAGACAACACTAGCCGCTGTGTAGGATTGTTCGATATGATCATCGAACTGATTGCGATTCAATTCGAGATAACCATTGCCAGCAAAGGAGGCATTGTAGCTAATAGTTATGTCTATACAGAAGGAAGGTTGCGCTTTAATATTTCATTTGACATTACGATTGATAGATCTTACGCTCTTCGCAATGTTTGCCGGTAAAACCTATTAGACAGCTGCAAATAGCTAACGCATCGTTATTGAGGCTGCATGTACCACCGTTTTCACAAGGCTCTCTCGCACACATATCTAAAGGCTGTACAAACGGCTCATTCTCACCGTCATCTTTGCCTACATTGTTTATTGAAGCTCTCTCATCCAAGCCTTCGAAAATCTCGTCCTCATTAATTTCGTTTACCTCACCGCAATTCTGTATGTTAGCTGCATCCTTTAAGTCGGCTATCAAGTTGATCGGACGTTGTGCCTCTTGGACCTGCATACAATAGGTTAGTCTTGTGCGACAGTTATGTTAGCAGAATGCTCACCTTGGAAATACAGCCATCAAAACCGTTCGAGATGTTCACAAGGCTGTTGACCTTGATGTTGGCACGATCATATCCACCCAGATAGAGTAGTGTCTTTATGTATAGGAGACGCGTTAGACCTGATGCCTTAGCTTTCTGTTCGGGTTCGTCGCCGACGCGAAGTATGCCCTCGCCAAAGCGCCGTGAGATCTCAATCTCAGTCCACTTGTTTACAAGCAGAGGCTTAAGTGATCGCACTTGTACCGGGCGCAGGCGAGCACCGGTGTTGATCATCAGCTCGGCGTGACCATCGCGTAGCAGTACAGTCATGAAGTCACCACTAGGCAAACGCGATTCGGCAGCATAAAGCAAGATAGCGTCATCTAGTGAGTTAGGTCGCACAGCGAATTTAAAATGAAGACGTGACGAGCGTGGCGTACTGAAAAATATTATTATAATGGTATTCAATGCTAAAATGAATGTAAAGCTGCGTTTTGGTTGACTTACGCATAGGCTACATAACTGTTGCGCTTAAAGTTCAAGCTAAGCTCGTTTAGGTGCTCAATATACTGACACTGATCACCGGTGCGGTTTAGCGGGCATAGGCATTCAATACCCCAATCGGTGTTTTCGCATCGTCCGGAACCACAAATACCGGGCGTGCATTGTGTGCCCATAGTAGCGCAGTTACGTCCCGTCCAGCCTGGCTGGCAGATGCAAGTGTAGGCCAGTTCTGTTTGACTTTCGAGACAAATGCCGCCATTGGCACAAGGTTGCTCAGCGCATGGCTGGCAACTGGAAATTCCCTCTTTATGCTTTGCATTCTTCATAAGTTCAAGCGTTGTTCCTTGCAGCGTTACACGGCTGACACACCCTACGAATCCGGTCTGTCGCTCGATTGCGTATGGAGGCAGCATGTCCCAGCTGGGTACGCCACCAATGTACAAATCTTCAATAAGATCAAGTGGCGAAATTTGAGAGAGCGATGGGAAAGCAATCGGGTGCTGGTCATCGACCTGCATATAGCCATCGCGCCGGAAACGATTTACACGCACTGTATGCCATTCGTTAAGCGTTACCGGCTCCTCGGTAGTGATTACCCACGGTTTGCCATCAAAGTCAAAGTGGAACTCAAGAAACTTATCATGCAGTGACAGCGCAATGTAGTCGCCACTACCGCGTTTTTGGCCGTTGAAGAGAAGTAGCCCATCAGCTTTTTGGGGTTGGAATGTTATTTCGAAGTTAAATTTAATAAATGAATCTGGCAGAGTAGGGAAACTCATGTAGCTGAGTGGCTCTTGGTGAAAATGAGGTATGGCTCCAGTGACGACGAGAATGGTCGGGTAGTCTATAGACTCGCCGTAAGCGGTGGTCACTGTGCAGATGTAAGTACCAGCATCGTTCGCCTGCACATCCTCAAGAGAAAGTTGTCGCTATTGGAAAGTGTTGCCTTGAGCATATACAGAAATGCTGACTGAATTCGCAAAGAACTTACGTTTAGTAGGTCACTACCGGGTTGAATTTGACCATATTGGCGTGACCAACGGTACGAAGTGTGACTCTTTTCAGCGCAGCAACTTAGTTGCGGCGACGAACTAACCTGCGCGTGCACAATCTTAGGACGCTTGAGCTCTTGTGGACTTGTCTCAATGGTCAGTTCGTAGCTTGTCGTGTATAGATCGCCACCATCGGTTTTGCACTTGCATACATAGTTTCCGGCATCCTCTTCAGTTACGTGTGAGATGATCAAACGGTTGCCGATTTGCTAAAAGATTCAATTGATACAGCTAGATATCAGCAAACGGCGTATAAAGCGGTATGGCAACACTCACATGTACGTTCGCGGACAAAGGTGCGCCATCGGCTCGCTCCCAGATGACTTCCGTATAACTATTGTCTGAGGAGTAGCATTCGATTTGAGTTGATTCACCGATGCGTAGATTGGATGATTGCTGATCCAGCTTAAGACTTAGATCACGTGGTCGCGTTGGCTCAGGTGCGAGCATAGGTGTGGCCGTTAATGCCGGCAAAGAGGCTGGCGCATGGCCTAGTATTAAGTGATATGTTTTGTTGTTCGTACGTATAGAGGTCCGTTGGCAGTCGGTAATAATCGACAATAATTTTTGATTATTGGGTATCGATAATGGCACGATTTTTTTACATTTGGTAGGACACACAAATCACACACACACACACACAAAGCGACATAAACATTGTGACGACGATGGTATCGTGTTGTAATGATGATGTTTCCATTATCGCAATTTATTGCAGTAGTCGACCAAGTAATGGCAACAACGACACAGTCGGTGCGAAGAAGTGACATACGACATGATTTTAATTATTTTTCGTGTGTGGTGTTCATGTGGTTTATCGTGAATCGTGATTATTTTGCATGTAAAAATATATAAATTCGTAAAACGAATTTCAGTAAGGAGAGAGTAAGAAAGAGAAAGGAGCAAAAAAAAGACAGATATATTATTAGCATTATGTATTAACCATTATTAAGAACAATGTTTTTTATTTTTTTTCTTTTGCCTAATTAAACAAATTCTAAACTAATATTCTACATTTGGGCACACAAAATTTGCTATTTAAGTTGGAATTAGTTGTTAAACATATACGAACACGATGCAATTTGCAGCCTTTACACATGTTAGATATAAATTTTTAATTGAGGTGAATGTTGCTATAGGCAGTATTGAATAAAAGTAGTTGCTATGAAGTTAATAATTGTGCAAATAAATAAAATCCTATTGGACCACATACATATGTATGTATGTTTGTATATATATTAATACATACTTGAGTAATTAGGAATGCAATTCCTATTCGTTATACAAAATTAATACATTCCACATTTCCTAAGTCACAATTCTCAGCTCAAACAGTAATAATTACGAGAAATGTGTAAAAGATACAAGTCACCCAGTTGCACCGTGATTTATTTATTGTCTTTATTTTGACAATGTTTCATTTTTGTTTTTAATTTTTTACCAAGGCCACTTTGTGCGGGCATAACTACTTTATACTGATTTAACTGATTATTATGGTTTTCTGGCGCATAGTTTATATACTGGTAAGCCTTGTCCACACCAAATGGATCCGCGGCAATTCGTTTCAAATTATTTTACTTCAAATTGTATTTGTATTGTTTGACAGTCAAAATATGAGCAGCGACCAAGGCGCGGCAAAGCTGAGCTGATGACCGTTCGAACGCAATTGTGTGGTGATCAATATGTATGCATGCGTAGTGGCCATCAGGCTATCAAGGCAGTCGGTCGTCTTACACTGCGAACAACGAACATATGTCTGCCTTGCATTTCAACATTCTTAATTTACACTCACACATAGGCAAACGACGGTCGACTAAGCACGTACACTCTGTGAAGAAAATATATACCAATCCAAACACACCCGTAATGCCTGGACCAAATTTAAAGAGGAATAATAAACACATCACTATTGATAACATTATTACTTATAAAAAAATCAACGCACAATTAAAACGTGTAATACCCAATTACACGTCTACTTTCACTACAGAAATATCCGCCGTAATCTTAACCCTTTATAAATGTATGTATAAAATTTCAACGAATTTAGGTTTTCGCTTATATGGAGGGGGCGTGACCCAGCCAACTTTTTTCATTGAAAATTTCTTACACAGCTTTTCCTACAAATAATGAACTTACAAAAAAAAAATCACCCAAATGGATTTAACCGTTCTCAATTGATGCCGGGTCATATTTGGCAACTCATGTTTATATATCTACAGCTGCGTTCAATAAAATAGAAGTGCAGCACCTCGAAACATTAAACGGCTTTTTTTCGACATGTCGAAACATGCAAGTTCACATTTTTTATAGATTAGAGTGCAAAGAAGAGAATTCGAAAAGGTCCCGTTAATTTCACCTTTGTATTGGTATAATTTCGAACACTTTCGAGAAATACCCCAAAATTTGGCTGTTTAATGAAATAGTAGTGCTGGCTGTGAACAGTTTGAAAAAAAAATTATAAAAGTTTATTAGCAAAACCAAAAGCTGCATTAGTAAGTTTAGTTTAGTATCAAACATTTTTGATTGATATTTAATGGTTTTGCAACAACATTTTTTCTCTAGTGGGTAGAGGAAAGCATTACTCGGCTGAGAAAGCAACAAAACAAGCTGAAGGTTCATATCTAACTGTACTGTTTATGAGACTCATTTTTTGTTTTGATTGGTTTTGGGCTAGCCGAATGCTTACATTTGTTTGTCGTAATTGTCTTCGTATTTAAGACGTTGCCATTTTTTTTGGAAGTTTCAATTGTCTCCATTTCTGTCCATTTTCGTCTGTCAAATCCGTTAAAAGTATGAGAAAAAAAGAGAACACATGCTTTTTCTTTGTACAATTAGCAATTCCTTTAAATATCCTAATTAGAATCAGATAAAACAATTTTGGTGGTTGTATTGCGCACTGCGCTCTCAATTGTCTGGTTGCGAATTTACCTATTGTGAGAGCGTAAATTATGTATGTTGAAAATACTCAATTTTTTGCAAACATAAGAGCGTCAGCCATCGTTTCTTCTGTGTGTTTATTGTAATCTTAGTTGTTGCATTTCCGAAATGTGTAAGCAGTGTTTACGGAATTTATAAAAAGTGACCACCTGATTTTTTAACCGATTTTAATAAAAAAAAAAAATAAGAAGAAAATCACACAAACCTTCTCCAGAGAATTACGAACACAATAAAAAAAAATCAGCCAAATCGATCAAGCTGTTCTCAATTGATCGATGGTCAAACTCATTATGCCAAGCATTTTTAGAAATATGTATGGATATATATTGGCTCTGCTTCTTCATTGTGACGGGCATTTAAATTCTCAAAGTTGCTTCTTAACACATTGACTGTGGAAATAAAAAAAGGCAAAATATTAATTTCCAAAATTCCCATTTTCACGTTATGTTCAACATTAAAATTATTAATTTCACCATTGTACAACACTCCTTTTTGTGACGTCACCGCAGGGAGAGTGTTCCATTTTCGAGAGAATAAAAATTCGAACTGGCACTACCTTTAGTTTCTTGTACCATGTCAAGCATGATATTCATAAATTTAGGTTCCAGAGTGTAAATCACATTAGTGCCAAATTGAAAATGTAGATAAATGTTTGCATTTGAGAGTACCACCACTTTTTAAAAACAATTGTATCCCACTCAAAGTAAATGGAAAATTGCAAAAAGCTTTAGTTTTCGTGTAATCTTTTTTAGAATCGCAAAAGATAGTTGACTGTCATTCAACGTAAAACTTCTTACTAAAATCATCACAGAGTCATCGATTAAGTCAAAAACCAAAAGTAGATGGCGTTGAATTTATACAACCAGAATGGTGGTAACTGATCGTTATAATGAAGAAAATGGATATAAGCGATTTGCATAATCGGGATTAATTTTTTTTTAAACAATTTATAAAAATACGAAAATGCACAAGTTTTGCATATATGCGAAAAATTAAATTAAGCGGGGCTGCACTTATCCAGTGTCCACTGTAGTAAGAATTTGCACTTTCAATGTAAGGTTGTTTGGGTTGCTTGATGTCACTAATATGTAATGCATTAGTGAGTCGTCAAGATCAACATTAGGTTCCAATTAGATAGCATGAGTGCTTATAAAAATCGAAAAAAAAATTAACATAAAAAAATAAATTGGAAATCATGTTCGTATGGGTCATTGGAAGAATGGAATAATTTCGGGCCGACAGGTATGTGTGGACGGATAATATTTGCTTGATATTTTAAGAGAATTGTGTACATTTAGTATACATACATATACATACATATGTACCTACAGTGGGTATAGTATTGATAATAATAAAAAGCTGGGGTGTGTGCGAGTATTCGTTGTATTTTTTTTACTGATACATTTAATATTATATACAAAGTGTTTGCGAGACTGTTGCTTTTTTGTTACTGGAGTTAAATCTGCATTGCTAAAATTAATTAATAAGACACAAAAAAAAAAATATTTTTAAAAACGAGACTTTTAAATTTTATAGAAATAAGATTAAAAAAGACAAGAAAAATAAGCTGAAAATTCAAAACAAACCGAATATTTTAAATTGATAAATGTCGCGTTTGTTATGTCTAAACTGCTGTTGTACTTGGCGCCGCTGATGATGTGGACGTGTGGCCGGTGCGGCTGGAGCAGTCGGCAGACTTCGTGTGCGTTTTTTTTTCCAATGCTTAATGCCAGTGCCAATCGATGGCGTCTGCGTCAATGCTTGTGTTGCCTGTAACCCTTTGTTGAACGCGAAGTAGTCATGCGTACAGTTAAACTCATCAGAATGATCAGTGCAGTCATGTATGCCATCGCAGACCACACTCGCTTTAATGCAGGTGTGCGGATGCGAGACGCATTTGAAGTCACTGGGCTGACATGCATAAGAAACAACGGCTCGTGGCGGACTCAAAGGTTTCGAAGTGAACGACTTGCTGGGCTTAAAGTCTGCATTGTGTTTGTGTTGCAGTAAATCGATAACGAAGGATTTCCAATTTGTTTAAAGTAAAGTGGGCGTGTTGTTTTTTTTTTTCATATCGGAATAATGAGTTGGAGTTATTGGGTGTTCAGTAAGAACGGGTACAATACGGTAGGAATTCAATTAATAAAAATAATTTAAAATGTGTAAAATAAATAATTGTAAGTTGGTTAACAAAAAATGGGTATACACATTTTCATAAAAACCATATTTTTTTTACATTAACCACACAGAACCTTCGCGCAACCATGACTTTAAAATACTGTAGTTACAACTAGATACGGATTTAAGAAGGCGATACTACACGTTTATATGTACAGAGGAACCAATGAAAATGCGTACACTCCAGTTGTTAGAGTTGCAGCTTACCATTACCGTAACATAACAAAAAAAATTTATTTATTTATTAATAAACTAAATATGTATATATAAATTTTAAAACTAATTTTTTTTATTATATAAGTCATTTTTTAACCGATCGTTCTCATGGCAGCTATATGTAATTGTAAACCGATATTTATAATATTCAGGTAAATGATTGGATATTATCAAAATTACTAAATTCAAAATTTGATAACGATATCTAATGATTGTTAACCGATATTTACCATATTGGATATTACCCAGAACTATTAAATTCGAAATTCGATAACGATATCTTGAAAAATAAAAGGGTTTTTGTTAGTAAATGTGGTTTTTCGGCCGATCGTTCCTATGGCAGCTATATGTTATAGGTTGAATATCGAAGAAAAAAAACAAAATCAACTTTTTATGCCTATGGATTAGGAGAATCTTCGTGCAAAATTTGGTGGTTGTAGGTCTTACCGTTTCCGAGATCCGTTTGTTCATACAGACAGACAGACGGACATGACTAGATCGACTCGCATTTCGATGCTGATCAAGAATATATATACTTTGTGGGGTCTGCCACGCCTTCTTCTGCTTGTTATATACATTTTCGCAACTTTAATATACCCTTTACCATTTTTTGGTACAGGGTATAAATAGAATTCGCATCAGTGGACTATTTTAGATTTTCTTATAAACAAAAGACGAAATGAATGGTTTTAAAGTGTAAAATATGTAATATACAAGTTTGTAAATAAAACCGCATACTTACATTTTTGATTATGTTATAGTAATGTTAAGTTTTAGATGCTGCAACTCTGAAAATAGGGGTGTGCGCATAATTTTTGGTGCCTCTGGACGTGCAGCAATTGTGTATAAAACTACAGAGAGTGTTAATGTATATAGAGACAGTATCTCGTACAAGTTAAAATTTTCGTACGTGATCATTAATATCCCTGCCCAGAATTCTGTTAAGTAATTAACATTACACGAACACACGACGAAGTGCTTCGGTCGTGCTTTTTTATTGCTACTTTGACTTTGCTTTTTTTTCTAATGATTGGGCTAGCCGAATAATTATATATGTTGTTGAGTTTTTTCTTTTTCGTCGCTAGTTGACTTGTGTGTAGTGATTGCCTTCGCATTTAAGTATTTTTGGTGGCGATTTACATTTTTTTCGTATTTCAAGAATGTTGTTGTTGTTGTCCACAAATTTCTTGCGGCACAGAATTGTTTCGCATTCTACTTTTTATGTATGCCTGGTATGAAAAGTCGTTGGTTGACGGTACTGCCTAAAATACATGTGTTTGTGTGTGCGTTTGAATAAATTTAAAAGCTTCAATCGTCAAAATAGTGGATATTTCCTCATTTTTAGAAAATATTCTGCTGTCTCTTAATTGTTATGAGCATTTAAATTCTCAAAGCTGAAAATGAAAAAAGTCAAAGCCAATTAGAATATTTTGCACTAATCGTGCATTATTTGTGAAAATGATTTTTAGTGTTTTTCCTATCAGGGTAAAAACATCGGATCATTTAATAATATCATAGATTAAAACTAATGATATCAAATAGGTGATCAGTTAATATTGCCTCTCTGATGTTGTTATAACGCACTACCAAGCAAATGGTAAAACGAAACAATGCACAGCTACAACCAATCATCTTAATCTATTACCTAGTTTATACGAGAGCGATAAACACGATTTGAATTTATTAATTTCCTAATTTTTTTTAAGGTTTGTTAAAAGAAGCTGCAATTATGTATATTTACCTATACATATTTATATTTATTTTAAAATACGAATCATATGTACCTATGTATATTAATTCAATTCAAATCTTATATATAGGTACTGTTCACAAGTTAGAGAGTACTAAAAAAAATCAGAAATTAGTGACTGAAAATTTACTTTGTTATTTTCAACAAAAAGAGATTCAAGTTTGTTCAGAGCCTTATAATGATCACCAGTGTTTTCAATGTTTTGAAAGCGTCTTTCATATTGTTCTTGGATGGATGATGAATGATTTTGTCATCCCCTTTGTCCCATGTAAAACATTGGCCGTTTGATTTTTGACTTCAATGTTCCAAGCTTTTGTTACATGATAAACATTTTAATACAAGTTTTGGCGCCATGGCAAATATGTAATCTTACACTGTTTTTCACATTGATTATCAAGCGCGACTGATACAAAAGAAGTTAAAACAAATTGAAGAAGTAAAGAGGTGGTTCAGCGGTAGAGCCTAAGGCTCAGGTTTCTGAGATCCCAAGTTGAAATCGCGGTGCTGGCATTGTGGCTATATTAGAAGAAATAATTTTCACATTTTATTATTTGTATACGGCTGGACGAAGATGACAGAGAAAGTGCCGTGTATGGAACAGTGGTTCGTTAAATGATGTGTATGAAAAATCGTTGTCCCTGAGAAGCATAGACATTAACAGCTGATCAGCTGATTGAAAGCAAAGCATATTGATAACAAATTCATGTGGAATTCAAAACATCAATTTTTTTAAACTAAATCAAAACCGCATATTTCAAATCGAACGAATACAAGAACAGGCCCCTAAATGTAGGAATTCAAACATGAATTGCGGTAAATCAAGATGTAAAATTGAGGAGTTGCATCCTCAGATAGTGGTGTAAGAAATAAAAAAAAATCTTGTATGCAGTACACATACTGTCGAAATGAAACTAAACTGCACGAGAATGAGACGAATAGGGTTTATTTAATTCAATATTGGTATCAAGTTTTGGGGTTTCTTACATTTTATTATTTAGGCTCTATGTTTTCAATTTCAACAAAAAACGAGTGGCTTAGTAGTAAAGTATGAAAAAAATGCTTTAATTTGAATATGATCAATAAAGTTATCTCTAAAATTCAGCGTCAATTACTGTTTTTGATTTTGTTGTCGGTTCAGTACGACGGCTGCATATTTAAATTTGGTGTTGAGGAATTTAATCAAAATTCATATTTAAATCCTAATATAAAGAATCCGCTATAATTCTATGATACATTACTAAATATCTTTATTTCTGCCGATACATACGACACTTTTCAGCATGTCTTTTGGGCAAAGTTGGAAAATGTTTCATTAACATGAGTAAAGACTATAAAATGTAATAGATTATTATAGACTAACGCTTTGTCCACACACAGAACTTTTGTCATATTTGGCCAAAGTATTTTTCTAAAATATTTTACTTTGTGTGACACTAGACCAGACAACTGAGAGCGCAAAATACAACCACCATTTAGATACTACCGACTACAGCGAGCGCAGTAAGTAACTGCCATACAAAACTCTCCCTTTGTTAATGCAAAGGACGTTTACTTGTTTATGTCGTTATCGTTTTGCTTTTTTTCGAAATGGGATCATTGTATATCTATATTCCGTCTCTTTCTTTCGCATGCTGAATCCTATAGATATTTTGTCTATAGTATCGTTTTAAAAGCTCCAAATCATTACCGGAGCTAAAAAAGTTAATTTAAAAAAAAAAAAACTATATGGAAATCAACATGTAAATCAATGTGCAATCCAATATGTCACTTATATTAAAAGACCTTTTTAAATCGTTAATTATGAATGAACTTAATATAATAATACAGCTTGTTAAACTTTCCAATATTTAACGTATGAAATGATTAATTTAAAAACAAGGATTTTAAAGGTCAAAGCGAACTGCGGTTAACGGTACAACTAAATGCGCCACCTTGTTAATTCTTACACCATGCATGTACATCAGCCGTCATTTTAAAAGCGCTATAGACACAGTCGTATACGACATTCATACTTTATATTTGAAGACTACTTTTGTGTTCAGTCAACTCCACAAGATGCGGATTGACTGTTTATTGGACTTTGTTGGTGCCTTTTAACTTTTTAGCGACTGTGTGTATACGCAGTTTTACACGCTCAGAAGTGGGTCATAAAAAACATAAGAAATTGGTAAAAAGATTTACACGTATATGACGGATAACATTAACTTAAATTAAATTTATTTAATAAAATGTACGTTAAAACAATTTTTACAACACATGACATGCATAAAAACAAAAAAAAAAAAAAAAAAAAAACAATGAAATAATATAAAAGCAGTAAAGCTGGAAATTAATTTATAACACACCTGCACAAATATAGAAAACCATGCAAGGAAACTCATTAATGCTGTATCCGCCTTTAAAAATATAATTCGTTTTGTTTGCTTGAGTGGATTTAAATTATAATAATAATAAACATCATTTGTTGTCATTAATATTATTTGATTCATTTGTTGTTGTTGATTGTTGGTTGTTTGATCGGTTGGTTTGTTGTTTGATTGCAGTAGTCATTATGTTTGTATGTAGTGATGCGTGAAAAAGAGTTTTGCATTATTTTATGTATACATTTGTATCGTATTGGTTTTGTTTTTTTTTTTGTTGACGTGTTTGTGTAAAACGATTTTATTTTAAATTTAGTTTTGTGTGTAGTAATTAACAAAGTTTTTTCAATATTTGCAATAAAATTAAATTATGTACATAATAGAGAATGAAGCATAAGAAAGCAAGAGAATAAAACAAAATAAATTATTTATAAATTTGCAATGTTTTTGTCCTTTTCTTTTTTAAATTTAATTGTTTTCGATGTTTTTGTGAAAGCCTTTTCAGGCTTGTGTAGAATTTTTTATGGAGTCTTTTTCTTTTTCTGTTTGACTGATTTTAACTTATTTGCAAGTAAGTGCACAAAAGATATTATAACCAAAAATAGAAAACATACACACGTTTTTTATCCTTTCGTTTGTTTATTTACAACAAAAGTGCTTTTTGGTTTATTACATGTGTCTGCCATTACTGCCAAGGTAAACTGGTTATGGGTGCTATAGCAAATGTATGTCTATTTGTGCAAGTGTGCGGCTGTATACAAATAAGAAATTTATGTGCAGGTGCGGTTATACAAATGCATGTGTGTGCTTGTGTACGGATTCTATGTGTAGCTGACTTATTTGTGTTATGAAGTTAAACCAAAGTTTCACCAGTATCGATAGCCATAAAAGGCTAAGACAAGTTGCAAACTTTTGTAGCGTTCACATGACAGTATTTTTATCCGCCATTCTCGCGAGGACCTCTACCTATCGTTCTTCAAAATCATATTAGGGATTTCTTCATGCAAGTTTATGAAAAAGGCATGAATAGGCCCGTTAAGCTCGAAAAGCAGGATAAGGCCTGACACCACATTTAGTTTTCATTTATATTTTTATTTATACACCAAACTCTGTTTTACACGGTCATTTTTTACATGATTTTGAAATAACGCAAATTTCAAATTAAACAAATAAAATTTTTGACACGAATTTTCTGATCTTGCACGAATACAAAGAAAAACAAAATTTTTAAACTGTTTTTTATATGTTTTTTCTTAATCTCGATGCTCTGCAAATAATTTCATTATTTTTGTTTATGTTAAAGTGTTCAGCTGTGCACAATAGATCATCACTGGTTGCAGTGCTTATGGGTAGGCTTACTCCAACCACCCTTTACTTACTTACTTACTTAGTGTTCAGTTTGAAGGGAGCAAAAACTATTATTTCAGGTATATGATTTTAAAAAACTTTTAAAGATTTTAATTCTGTGAATTTCATTGTTTTTTTTTTTTTGCACGGTTTTTTGGTAAAATAATTAGTTTTTTCATCTTAAGTTGTGCGACCACAAACGACTTCGAAAAATAGTCCGCGGTTATTCTTTTGAACTAGCTAGCTGTACATTGCGCAATATTTTCGAAAGAAAAACCGCGGATTGTTTAACGCAGTTGTTGGTGAACGCTTGCGTTTACACGATTTTTTAAAGTTGTGGAACATATCGCTAAATGTACTATATGTCGCATGTTTTTTTTAAGCGATTTTGTTTGTGCATGGGTTTCTAAGGAACGTATCTACCGTGTAAAAAAAGGGTTGGGTGTAGTTTATATATTATATTGGGCGATATTGAAAAGTACCCGCGATTTTTTCTCACTAGTGGGTGTTTATACCTATATTGTGCACCACTCATCCGATAGTGTCAAACGAACACGTGTTTGAAAGGTGAGATTTCATAAGGCTACATTTTTTGAGAAGGTTGTTCTGTAGTGTATAAAGTTATATTGACTTGAAAAAGATGTGTGATGGTTTATTACTATAAAAAAGTTTAAACCGCTGCGAAAACATGCTGAAAAATTGTAAGGATGTTGTGAGTGAACGTCGGATTCATTTATGGGTGAGTGTTTAATTGTAGTTTTTTTTTAATTGTTTAATTTTTCCATATTACATGTCATTTCGCTTAATGGTGAAGCACATTGAAAATCAAGGACAATGTTATGCTAAATTAGCTGATGTGTATATGATGCTAGTTCGTAGCAGTCACTTTGCATACTCATCCAGTGCAAAATCAAGTTAAGCAAAAATACATGCTTATTGGTTCTTACTTTGCCTATGGCCCATAATTCACAGTTTGAAGCAAGTACGAAACTGTTGGTTGCGGTTTTTTGTTTTTTTTTTTTTGCTTTACTTAAATAAAAAGGCAACTAAATGTCGATTACAATTGTTTAACTTTTGTTTACAACAAAATAGGTGAAGGAGAAAAAAAATTAGAAGTTAAAATAAAACAAAACGAGAAAACAAAGGACAAATAAAAAACGAGATTTGAGTACGAGTAACAACTAACACCAGGTAAGAATATGTATATGGTACGGTACATTTAGAAAATTAGTTTATAAGGAACGCGTGAAATAAAAGAAAATTGTTAAAATTGTTTTTTCTGTATTTAGTTTCTTTTGTAAAAAAAGCTGTTAAATATTTCTTTTGTAATAAAAATGTATAAATTTTCAAAAATTTAGGTTATTTCTTCTCTTAAAGCATTTGCAGCAATTCAAGTGTTTTTCTTATTTATTGTTTAAAAGAATATTGAGTTGCGTTTCTTGTTTTATTTTTTTCTTTGTGTGTTTTTTACAATAACAAACAAATAAAAAAATAATGAAAAAGTGCACAACTTAAGCTTACTTTTTGTTGATGTTGTTGTGGTTTTGATTTGTCAATTGAACATAATATGTTCTTTGTAATATTCACTTATGATTTTTTAAATTTATTTATTTATTTATTTTTTTTTTGTATTAAAAACTACCTGCTATAGTATATATACTAAAAAAGTCCGCATGCAAAATTTGTTTGTAAAAATGTTGGCTTTTTTATTTTCGTTCTTTCTGCTGTACAAGTTTTGTGTGCTTGTGTAGTTTATATGTAAAGTGTAATTGAAGTATGCTTATTATCAGCATGTTTATAAGCCATAATCCAACACCATTCTTTTTGTTTCAGTATGAACGCTTAATTAAGGGTAAAATATATGGTTACAAATTTTTGTTGCTGTTTACAAGTAAGAATAGCCGCATAAGTTGCTTTACGGTATTAGAATCTATTTTTGTATCGTCGTTTAGTTTTTATATACAAGTATGATCGAGAGAGAAAGTTAGAGATAGAGAGGGAGTAAGAAAAGTAAACACCCCAAAAGCGAAGTTTTATACATTCAAACGCAATATACAAATATCATTTGAGTATAAAAAAAAACAAATTCAATTTAAATAAAGTGAATTAAAAAAATTATTATAAAGCTTATGTTAAATATTACTCAAAAACAATTACAACGGTGAAAAGTTAATAAAAAAAAAAGAAATAAGTAAAATCAGTATGGCTGTACAAACTTCCGTTTGATTTTTGCATCAATTGCTTCAATCTAATCAAAATTGCTTAATTTTTTGTTGTCACTAAGAATCCTAAAATTTAAACATTGTTCAAACTTAATTTAATCGGGTTTTGCTTTTTATATGTACTTTTATTATATTTAATTTTGAAATTTTTGTCTTTTTATTGGTTTTCTTTATTATTCGTCTTTGAAATCTTATGTAAACGCAATTGGTAGAAACCGCGTGTTGTTGTTTATTCGAATTGTTTATGCACGTTTGTTTTTGGCATTGTTTTTGCGAATAGGATTGTAAATCTTTGTGAAGTTATTTTTTCTACGTTCGGCATCGGCTACTTCGCGTTTTCTAGGATACTCACTTCTTATGTACAGGTCTATATATGAGGATGAGGAGCGTGCTCCGCTGGTCGAGTACGATTCACAGATGTATCGACCTTCGACTTCTTTGCGAACTGCGCGTAGCTGCAGTATTTGATTGTTAGTGTTGGCATTGTTTGGTAGTGGGCGTCCATCATCGCGCCGCCAAGAATACTGCAATTAAAAAAGTTCGAGACATCAGTATAAGTGGCATAGTAAAATAGAAAGAGCTTGAAATATAAGCAAAATAAAACAAGAAAAAATCTATTTTACTTTAATCTCGCCGCGTATGGGTTCACGTATATTCTGTACATCGCATTTCAGCTTTATGTCCTCGCCTTCATAGCCGTCGTATCGTTGTGTGATAGGCACCGGCTGATAGTAGTCGGGATGACGTACAACGACTTTCGCTGTTTCGCTATGATTACCATGCACATTCGAGGCAATACAACGGTAGCCACCCGCATCGGCTGGTGTGATCGAATTGAAGAGCAAATATTGGCCATCGATGCGCACGGAACTAAGTGTTAATTAAGGGTAAATCAATTAATTTTGGCTCAAGCATATCATATTGAATGAAGCTTACGTAGGCAGCGGTCGATTGTTGTCTGTAGTCCAATAAACTTGGATGGGCTGTGCACCTGTTACACTGCAATATATCTTGACATCGGTGTTGGCTGTGACTTCAATGGGCATGCGAGGATGAAACGTGATGTGTGGCAGCTTTACGAGTACCAGTTCGCGCACCACTTGTGTAACAACTGTGCCGCGAAGATCATAGACATTGCATCGATACTCCCCGAGATTTTGATCCTCGATATGGCGAATGATCAGGCTGTTGCGGTCTGTATGTGCATTAGGCGGCAGCGCCCGACCATCGACGCGTTCCCAACGTGTCTCTAGGTAGTTAGGATCAGTGAGATCGCAAGTAAGTGTAACATCATCTCCTAGGTTAGTGCTTAAAGTACTTTGCTTTGACGATGGCGGATTGTAAAGTGTTTGTGGTCGGTATGTAACGGGACGATCACTCTCACGTTCGCGTTCACGTTCGTAGGGATCCCGGTAGGGATAGCGCTCTACATCGCCGTCATCTGTATCGCGGGATAAAAAAGTGTGTTAGTAATTAAAAAATAATTTTAAGATTATTAAAAAAACAAACGAAAAACGACTATGGAATACCCTGCTTTAATTTTTTCAATTTTCAAAATCTAATATCGAAGCTAAACCTAATTTATCAATTACCACTGGTAATCTTCTATGGTTGGCTTTTTTAAGAGCTGATAAAAATTTAAGATTTTAATTGTCAATTAGCTTTTAACTTTTTAATATGTTATATAAATTTACTTTTATGTTTTAACTATAATGCACTACATATATAGCACATATTTTTTCACTATGTGAAATGTAATACACACTTAGAGGCATGTAAAATGTGTCAGTGTTACTTCATATAAATGAAATGCCTAGTTTCGGTTCAGCTCTCCACATTGTTGTTGCTGGCGTATCTTTTTACTAAAAATAAATACATTATTAGCTGGAGCGATTTGCAAGCTTCGGTAGTTCAGTGGCGAGAGCCGGCGACTAGAAAATTTGAAATCGTGAGTTTAAATTTTATGGCGGAGACAATAAAATTAAATCTAAAATTTCTACAAAAATGCAAAAAACCCTATTTTGACAAAAGATAAAATCTAACTGAAATGTCTGTAATATAAATTTGTTGGTATTATTCTATGTATATAGGTATATTATTTCTGTTTTTTCTTTTTCATCGCGTGTGTAAAATGCTTAACCCGTTTTTAGTATTGAACATAACGTGAAAATGCATTGAAAATTAAGAAATTATTGTTGCACTAATTAATAAAATCAACAGATTGCTCATTCAGCTGGTTTATTGAACAATTGGAAAATCAAACATAAATTTGTTTAAAGCAAAAACCAATGCAAACCAATGTAAGGTCCCGTTTAAGTTGTTTTGAATTAATAGTAACCAACTTAATGTAGAAAAATTGGGGCACATAAAATGTAGGTACGGTTTTTTTGGTGTTGATACCCATATATCGTGCAGCGGTAATCCGATTTGTCAAACGAACTCGTGTCTGAAAGGCGATATTATAGGCTAAATTCTTTACGAAAACAGTTCTGTACCAGCACCATATATTCAAAAAAAGCCGCAAGTAATTTTTAAATGACCCAATATTTATATAAAGCAGATATTAACCAATATCGGCTGCAGTTGTCGGAGCATGTTTCACATCAACCCTTGCGTGTACTTAGCCAAACATACATTTTCTTTGAATTTCCCTGAGTTGTACAGCATTGTCTATTTAATATTTAAAAGCAACACTGCCTAAACTGGTTGTGGGCAAAAGAAAAAGCAATTTGATTAAGTGATGGCGTATCCACTTACGTTCACCAATGTCGCCGCGTTTTTGCACTATTTCCAATCTAATAGTGCGCTCATCACTGCCAGCCTCATTCTGTGCAATACACTTGTATGTATGCGAATCGCTTAGCGTCGCTCGATAGATATCAATGTAGGCTTGATTGTGCGTAAAACCATTGTCGCCATCGTGTGTGGTGTACTTAGTCTCGGAATCGTGTTCCTTGAGCCAACGCACACTCGGAGTGGGAAAACCACTTGCCGTGCAGGTGATGCGCACCTCATCTCCCTCCGTGACGCGCATTATTGTGTCATTAGGATCAAGATGTATAGTTGGGGGTTCGATAACGCGCAATGTTGTTGTTGCAGAGGAGTGACCAACCGTGTTCTCCGCAACACATTCGTAGTCGCCGGCATCATCAATCTGCATATCGTTCATGCTGCAATACCAGAGACAAATAATTTACTTCGGCTGCTGCCAACTTACAAAATCGTTGGCTTTAACTTACATAATATGGCCAGGAGTCTGTTCCTGGTATCGCGACGGCAATGGCTTGCCGTCGACGCGACGCCATTGTACACTTGGCTCTGGTATGCCATTGGCAGTGCAATACAGGTAGCCCTTTGCGCCCAGTTGATACGTTTGAGGCGCATCAGGCGTTATTTCAATTGTTGGAGGCTCACGTGCTGCAATCAAGTAAATTATGGTTGTTGTACAGATTAATATGAGCAGTAAGCGGTTGTCAACGCTCTTATTACCGACTCCATTTTTCAGTACTTGTATTTAATAATAATAATTTTATATAGATATAGAATAGAGCAACAATGGAAGAGACGAGAGCAAAAAAAAGTCAAAGAGCAAATTTTAAATTTACTTAATTTATAATATGTAGTAGAATGTATTTATTATGCGTAACAAAACTGCAGTAAAATCATTCAAATTGCATAGTTAAAATTAGTGCTATAAAAATGAATATATTTTCTTACTTGTTGAGCTAGCAAATTTTTTGTAAATTTATGTGTGCAACTTGAGCGGATTTTACTGTATAGGAAATTTTGCCAAAGTGTGCTAAATTAACACGAGCATTTGCGATGAGCCAATATTCATTTGGCCCATGCAAATGAGCTGGTGCTGATTGCGACCCTAGACATCATGACACAGGAAGTTATTATATAACCTGTGTTAACTTACGTTCAACTTCGATAGCGGTGCTGGATTGATCTGAACCGTGTGCGTTCTCAGCGATGCACAAGTATACGCCACGGTTGTCGTGACGGGCATTTGTAATGCGCAGTATGTTGCCAGTCTGATACACGTTGATGCCCAGGGATTCGTGAACCTTGGTCCATTTGATGTTCGGATATGGTGTTCCACTGGCCTCACAAGTAATGCTGAAATCATCGCCCTGCTGTATGCGATTTTCCTCAGGGAGACGCTTTACCTGTGGCGCAGCGCTGTGAAGGAAAAAGGCATAAAAATTATATAGTATATGGGTAACATTCAGCTGGAAGATCGGCAACTATAAAATGTTTGAAATAAAACTTACATGCCCGTTAGTGGTGGTTGCGGATACGGGTGATTGTCTTCGATGAAAACTTGCACATCGGCCGTGTAATTACGGTGTCCAGCGAGGTCAAAGCCTACGCAAGTGTAGATGCCGGAATCACGGGCTGATGTGTCGGTTATTTCGATAATGTGGCCGTTGACGTGCACATTGCCTGGCAGCGGATAACCATCCTTGGTCCACTTATAAACGAGTTTTGTTACCATCATCGGCTGGCATGTAAGCTGCACGTTTTCACCAGCTTCGCCATTGTATGACGGTGGTTCGATGTAAACAAGATTTCGCGGTGGTAGCGATGGTGGCGGGGCTGACGGGCGTACATAGATCTGCGTGTATTTTTCATCGGTGCCAATGCTGTTATAAGCCTGGCAGCGGTAATTGCCTTCATCTGATTTGCGTGGATTGTCGAAGATGAGACGTGTGCCCTCGGTATGTGCTACGCGGGACATTTGTCCGTCAACACGTGTCCAGGTAACGCTGGGTGAAGGGTTGCCATTCACCTCACAATCAATCTTACTCGGTTGGTACTCCTCAAAGGTCACATACGGTGGCAGGTTCAAGATCTGTGCGGGTGAACGTTGTGTGCTTTCTGTACGTGTAAATTGGAATTTATGTTATAAATCGGTTAAAGGGACGTGATACATCTGTCGAAAATTAACTTTCAACCCTACTATTTATGTTCACAGATAAATCGTGTATTAAGTATGTACATAAATAAATAAGTGTCATGTATTAAACCAATAAATTGTTTAACAGTGCATCCTTGGTTGCTAATGAATATATGTATGTGGGGGTTGCTTTTTATATGAATGAAATGACTAATTTTGGTACAGCTCTCCCCATTGTTGTCGCTGGCGTCTATTTTACTAAAAATAAATACAGTCAAACTTCCATAACTCGAACTTCTCTAACTTGAATTTTCTATAACTTGAACTAAAAAAAGTGGCAATAGCATGAAGACAGCATATATTGTAACATACGATTCTGCTTCAGTAACTCGAACTTCCATAACTGGAACAAAAATGTTGGCATGTGCGTTCTCTAAATCGAATTTTTAGGGGAAATCTACGATTATTTTCATTTTTCGTATTTTGTTTTGAGTACCTTGCGTTCGGGAAATCCCGTAAATGAGTACTTTACTTTTCCAACATGTTTTAACTTCTTTTGTGTCAGTCGCGTTTGATAATCAATGTGAAAAAAAGCGTAAGATTACATATTTGCCATGGCGCCAAAACTTGTACTCAAATGTTTATCAAGTAACAAAAGCTTGGGAAATTGACGTCAAAAATCAAACGATTGCGAATTGTTTCAAAAAAGCTTCTTCATGGGGCGAAGAGGATAACAAACCCTTAATTTTCTTGAGTCACATTAAAGAAAACCGAAATTTGATGGGAGTTGATTACGAGAAATGGTTAACAGTAAATAAAATAAATTCCAATGCTACTCTTCAACATTATATTGATGTGGACAAAAAATTTTGCACATCACAGTTTTCTACAGACGAAGACATTTTCGAGGATTATAACTCTGAATTAGTTGATCCGATTTTAAGTGCAACGGAAAGTGATGAAGAGGGTTCGGTGGAGGAAATCATTCATCATCCCTCCAAGAACAATATAGAAGATGCTTTCAAAACATTGAAAACACTGATGATCATTATAAGGCTCTGAACAAACTTGAATCTGCTTTTGTTGAAAATAACAAAGTAAATTTTCAGTCACTAATTTCTGATTTTTTTAGTACTCTGTAACTTGTGAATAGTACCTATTTATATGATGATTGAATTAATATACATAGGTAAATATGTATTCGTATTTAAAAAAAAAAATAAATATGTATAGGTAACTATACATAATAACAAACCTTAAAAAAAAAAATTCTGTAAGTTTAAGTCTCCATAAGCCGAACTTTTTCTTTTGATAATGGTGATTCGAGTTAGGGAAGTTTGACTGTACATTATTAGGTTGGAGCACAAAACAAAAACATGAGTTCGTGAGTTCAAATCATGTAGCGGAGACTATTTGAATTGGCTTCTACTTTTAATCAATTTGCTGCATGTGGTCAAAACTTGCTTGTTTTTACTTACATTAAAATTAAATTTAACAATTTTTCAAAAATGCAAAACAAACACTTTATTACTCTGTAATATGAATTTGTTTGTTTTATTTTATCCATATAGGTATAATTATGTTTTTTTTCTTTTTCATCGGCGCATCACACACACACTTAAGTGTGTAAAATGCTTAACCCAAGTTTTTAGTGTTGATTTACTAAACTTGACGTTAAGTTCTACATCAAATTCTACCTAGCGAGCGAAAAGATGCTTTACATAAAAAACCTTTTAAACTTGGTACCAATATTTTATTAAAACAACTCTATTCGTCTCATGCAGTTTATGTTTCACTTCGACCGTGTGTGAACTGCGACCATGATTTATTTTTTTTATTATATACCGTTTTTCGAAAGGTTTGAAAATCCCGTTCTCGAAACAAAATTTGGCAGCGCTGGTATGTATGCACATATGAGAGTTTGTGAATGATTGGTGTTTTTGCTTCAGAGATGCACTATAAACGCGATTGAATTGGATCAAAACTAATTTTAGAAAAACATTTAATACTTCTATGCAACAAAAAATTTTTGATAAGTACCATAGCGTGCTATCATCTCAGCAGCATATCCTGCACTCGCAGCATTTAGATTAAATGTTATATATATATATATATAAATATTATTAGATTAGACGTTCGGCTACACACCTGTTATCGTGATCGAGACCTTGTCTTCGAAGATGCGCGCCGTTTCATTGGTGATTGCCTGACAGATATAGATACCAGAGTCAGCAATCTGCAGATTGTGCAAGTGCAGAACACCACGTTCAATTTCAGATTCGTATGGCAGGCGGCCGTTTAATTTGTACCAGGATACAATGACCGGATCCTACGAAATGAGAAATATTTTGATTGCAAAAGCTGAGAAAATAGTGATGACCGTTACTTACGTTGTTGTAGGTTAGATGCCCAGTACAGCTGAGTGTTAACGAACCTCCAACAGGTATGATAGATATTTCCGGCGGCGCAATCGACACTGTTATCTGTGTTCTATAATCGTAGTCGGGCTGTGTTGTTGAAGTTGGTCCAGGAGTTAATTCGTCTAGTCATTTGTGCCAGTATGAGATGTAATCAAAAATTAATTTTTTTTGTCATGTAAATATTATTAGAGAGTTAGTTACAAAAATATTGAGTTTAGTTGCAGGTAAATCCATTTACGTATTATTTTCGTGATCAATTACTATTATCTATGGTTGCTTTTTTATTAAGATATTACAAATATCTTGGATTGTTTTATACGAGTATTTTGGGGCATAGCTACGCAACATGTTTCTTGGTACTGTTATCAAACACCTTAAACATACTTTAGTGTATGCGAACTGTGAAAATTTAGTGCATTTTTATTAATACCTTATGAGTAAACACACAAATATTTTACAAGTACTTTAACTCCATTGAAATGAATATATTTTATAAACAATTTGATGGCTCGAAGTAGTTGTTTTTATACCCTGTACCAAAAAAAGGTAAAGGGTATATTTAAGTTGTGCAAATGTATGTAACGGGCAGAAGGAGGCGTGGCAGACCCCACAAAGTATATGTATTCTTGATCAGCATTGAAAGACGAGTTGATCTAGTTGTCTGTGTGTATGTCTGTCTGTCCGTATGAACAAACGGATCTTGGAAACTGTTATACCTAGAACTACTAAATTTGGCACGCAGATTCTCCTCATCCATAGGCATAACAAGTTTATTTTGCTTTTTCCATATTTAACCTATAACGTATAGCTACCATAGGAACGATCGGCCGAAAAACCATATTTACTAACAAAAACCCTTTTGTTTTTCAAGATATCGTTACCAAATTTTGGATTTAGTAGTTCTCAATAACGTTCAATTATATATCTCAATATTATGTATATCGGTTCACTATATCATATAGCTGTCACAGGAACGATTGGCCGAAAATCAACATTTATTGAAAAAAACTTTTTTTGTTTATTAACATATCAAGGTAATATCTAATAATATACCTGAATGCGATAAATATCGATTTACTATAACATATAGCTGCCATAGGAACGATCGGCTAAAAAATGACTTTTACTAAGAAAAATTTTTTGTTTCTTGAGATATCGTTACATAATTAAAACAATATATTAAAGCAAAAAAAAAAAAAAGGTATTGAATTTTGGATTAGGTGCTCCCAACTATAGCCCCTGCCTATCTAGTTTATTATAGATAAGGTAAGAATGTGTCGCAGGCTGCTGAAAGAATTTGTGAAGTTTACGGAGACGATACAGTAACTAGAAAAACAGAAGCGAAGTGGTTCGCGATTTGATAACTTTGAGGTTAAAGATGATTGGAATTGTTTATAGGGGCTTCTACCTGGTCAAACGATTGATTCTGATCTCTACTGTCAAGAATTAACGAAATTGAAGCAGAATTAATCAATAGAAAAGGAGGTGTGTTCCATCATGACAACGCCAGACCACTCACGTCGTTGATGACCTAGCAGAAACTGATAGAGCTTAGCTGGAAAGTTTTTATGCATACACCATATAGCCCGGACCATTTACAGATGGAATAATGTCTTTATTCCAAAAATGTCAACAAGAAAAATCGATTAAAACGGCATATATTTGGTTTAATAAAACTCGTTTCAAATATAAGAAAAGTGTTTAATTTTTCGTCAAACCTTTAACCGAACTTTTTCGAACATCCAATATTTGGTTAGTAGGAAGTTGTCAATACGATTAATAGTTTAACTGTATATTAATATAAGAGCTTAAGAAATTATTAGAAAGTCTTTGTGTAAAAATAATACACAGAAGTTTAACGCAATATGAATAGCGAATAAAAAATGGTATTTCCAAAAAGTTTTTACGAGTATGTCAAATATATGAGAAAATCGAGTATGCAGATAGAATACAATACATGTAATTATATATATATATATATATATTATTTGTAGTATATATTACTAACGGTTTAAATAAAAGAAAATACTTATTTATGTATGTATATACATTTGGATAATATAACAAAGACATACAATTGTACGAAAAATAACAAAACCATGGTGCAATTGTTTAGAATACAGAAAGGGTTATAGATTCGCTTTTATGATGCAGTTTGAATAAAAAACTTCAAATTTTACGAAGAAATAAATAATTTTAATCCACATATCCACTTTTAAACGTTATATACATATATTTTTCTATTAATTTTGCGAAATTTTATTCATGCGAAATAATTAGAATATCAGACTAATTGCGAAAGATTTGTTAGTATAATTCTTAAATAGTGTTCTTGCACTGGTTCTGTTCAATAAGAATGTGCAATAGCTAGTATTATTTTATTCAAAAATGGTGAAATTACACTTATTAAGTGTTTGAAATGTTATTGACTCTTTGACAAGTTAATGTTTAACAGTTTTACTGCAATAATGTGTACTCAAAAATAATGAATTATTTTAACGATTTTGACGATGACGTTTAATGATTATTTTTCAGATCATTGTACAATGTATTTACGAGTTTACGCTTAGTATGTAGATGTACAAAAACATTAGTTAATGGATGAAGCTGTACTTCTATAAGAGTTAACTATGAGCGTATAAATTTTAAATTAGAAAATTTTTTTTTGCTGTAAGTTTTTATGGTTAACTTGGCATATCTACGAGTACGAGTAACTAAAATTTTTAATGGAACAAATTAGTCTGATGACTGAATTTACAGAAAGTGGTTTAATAGCGACGATCTCTTTTTTTAAGAAATTTAAATTTAGTTTTGTCAGCATTGTCTTTGGTGCGAACCTCGCGAATTGCAGCCAGAACGCAGTCTTGTTATATTTCCTATAAATCTGACGCCGTTATGAAGCTGTAGGGTATCATTATACGATATGGTCTCATTGGGCTCAATGTCGATTTGAAATCCGTTACAACAGAAGGCCCAACGTAAATCGCATATTGTGGGCAGTACTGGTACTTTAATAATGGGAGACGTGACTAGATTGTTTTTGTTTTCTTTGTGTTAAAAGGTTGGTTTTTTTTTTGTTCAGAAATAAATGAGTAAAGAAAAAATAAAAAAATTTAAAACAAGAATATAAAATGAGATGCATGAAAATTTGTGGTTGAAATAGAGATATCTGTAGGATTCTCTAGGATTAAACATTTGGGAAGTTGGGTCATTTACTGATAAGGTACACAGGTATTTATTATGGTTTATCCATATTTCAGATTGTGTTGGTGAAATCTTTAAAGATCAACGTTCACTTTAGTTCAAAAAAAAAGTAAGACTAAGAAGGACAAAGAGAGAAAGTACAGGTATAAAGGGGAAAACAGAAAGATAGGTCATTTATAAAATTGAAAACAAAAATGACCAAACTTGTTAGCTCTGTAGAAATTCAAGAGAGCAGTAGTTGGGATGTAATATTGAAATGCGCAGGCAGGACTCGTAAGGTTTGGATTTCAAATGGTTAAAGTAAAGTAGGACGAGTCAAAGTAGCGTAAGTTTACTATATAATTCAGTACTTACCGATATTTTGGCAACGATCGCCCGTGTAACCCGGATAACAATGGCATTCAACATAGCCGCTATTATTCAAGTGACAACCATCGGAAGCGTCTTCTTGGCAGCTACACGCTTGGCATTGACCGTTCTGATCGCGGTAATACAATGCAGCGCAATCTTCGCACGAATTACCCTTATATCCACTGGGGCAGTAACAAACTTCAACCTCAAGTGCTGGTTGGGGATCAGTTGTAGGATGTTCGACGGCCGATACGAGTATAACATCAAGTATAGAGGTGCGTGTGGTTGGTATTTGTGGAGTGGCACGAATTAAGATGTGTTCTAAGTTTGACAGTAATGTCATAAAGTCGGTACGCGTAGCAGGTACAGCTCGACCATGATCTGAACGTTGCCAATTAGAATCCTCATGCAAATGTACTTGATAGTCATTGTTGCCTTTCTCATTAGCAGATCGTGACCAGAGTAGTTTTAGGCCGTTACCGATAAGTATAACATCGTTTCCAGGTTCATAGCGACCAAAGGAGTCAACTTTAAGTGTGAAAAGTAATTGACCGCCGTATGCGTTAAGCTGATTATGTAGAACGGAACCACGCAGACTCCAATACTTTGGAGTATACGAAGTGTATGTATACGTAAAGATATTTGAGGGCTGATCAAAGGAAAGATTTTCGCGTGATACAATGTTACCGTCATCGTCGGTTAGCAAGGGTGGATTGCTGAAAAAGTCAACGGGAATTTGTTGGCGGTATAGTGATGCTGAACGACACTGGCTGGTACGGCCGGAGCAGAAACACTCTTGACAGCCGTTGGGATTGCGTAAAGAAAGGCCAAAGGTGCCGGAACGACATTGATCGCAATTGGTGCCTTGGACGTTTTCCTTACAGCTACAGTAACCATGATCGCAATGGACAGTGCCCTCGCTGTTGCAGTTTGAGCAACTACTTTCATTGGTGAATGAGGGCGGTCTCGGTCGTAGAATGTCGGGTATGCAGTCATAAGGCGTACCAGTAGTGGGATTGCCAACATAGCCAGCGACACATCGTTCGCATGAATCACCATCAGTGTTGTCAGCACATCCTAAACAGACGCCCGTTTCAGGCTCGCATTGATTTGAGTGGCCATTGCACTCGCAAGGTTCGCAAAGGCCCAGATAGAGACCCTCCTCGACGTTTCGCTTGTAGCCAGGAGCACAGCGTTCGCAGGACAGGCCAACATAACCGGGGAGACAACGACATTCCTCGACTTCCCAGGCACGCTCCGTGCCGATGTTCGTCGGTGTGCCAATGTCGAGCGATACATGCACGAGTGAACCATCCTTAGTGTAAGTGGTGTAAGTTGCCTTAATGTAGATGGCATCCACTTGCGAAAGCGCCATTAACAGATGTTCCCGGTTAACTACCTGTCCATCGGATCGTTGCCAGGCACTTTCAATGATCGGTACCGCATATGAATTGGGTGTGCTCGGAATAAATTTGGATTTTCGATTATGTATAATGGTAAGGTCTTCGCCCTAATAAAAAAACTTAATTATAACTGTTCTACACATGGTGTAGAAAAAAACTTACGCTGCGGATGACGACATCGGGCGCACTATTTTGGGACATATGGCCACCAGGCGAAGGGTTATAGCTAAGCGTGTAATTCAGTTTTCCTCCGTAGGCTGACAGTTTATTGCCTAAGAACTGAGAGGGAAGACTCCAGTAGAGTGTATCTGGGTTAGGCTCAGTGAAAAGCAACGCATTGTGCACCGTTATAAATGAAACGCTAGTAGGGTGAACTTTGTCGTAGTCGCGCACCAAGTCAAAGCCATGCGGTACACGAGAGTGTCCAAAGTTGGAAGATATCTGATCACGAAACCAACTGCTACTGTTACAATCCGCATTTAGACCACTGCAAAAGCACTCAATGCAGCCATTGTATGTGAATGAGTTAAGGAAAAATGATCGGGGAGCACAAGTATCACAGCGTGGTCCTTCCACTAAAGTCTTGCATTCGCATGTGCCGTTCAAATGCGATGAGATTGTGCCTTCAGCATTGCAGGACATATCGGGTGACTTGTGACAGCTGCCGCCAGGTACGAGCGGATTCCCTTGGTAGCCCTGTGCGCAGTATTCACAACGACGGCCGGTGTAGCCTTCATTGCAATTGCATATCACATCGCCATCTGGGGTTAGCTGGCAGCCATGCGCGAAGTTATTAGCACCAGTTTGTGGGCAGGGGCATTCCCGGCAAGCTATGCCGCGGCGAGGATCGCCATAACTGCCGACTGGACAGGGTTCTGGTATGAATGGCACACAGCGGCCTAACCAGGGACCGCCTGGTTGTCTTACGAAACCAGGCGCACAAGTCTCGCAAGAATCACCCACATAGCCCGTTGGACAGGAACATTTCTCAACGAGAGAAGCTGAACCCAGTCCTTGGTCACTGGAGCCTGCTGAATCCATAACAATATTTGTTAGTTCAACTTCACGCTCAGTAGCTTCAATGTAGCTAAGACGTATAAGTATGTTATCGACATTGGCTAAAATCATCATGATCTCTTCGCGTGTAGCAATTCGGCCATCCGGCTTCTTCCAGTTGCCTGGAGCAAATTGCACGGCGACTTTAGTGTTGACATTGGGTTGCGAGTTGGAACGATGCATAAGTGTAAATCCATTGCCGACAATGATGACGTCGGCGTGGCTTGTAGGTCTGCCATTGCCCACATAGTTGATATTATACTTAAGCACACCTCCATACGATTTCAGTTGCTTGCCCAAGTACTCGGGCGGCAGTGCAAGATATGGTATACCGCGTGCGTCATAGGGCATGTTTGAGGCTCGAAACTGTACGCCATGGTGTAATGACATAATGTTGGATGAAAGCGCTTCATTTATAACAATGTTGCTGTAAGGACTCAGTTCTACAATAACGACCTGGTGTGAGGTAATCGGTGGCTGTATAGCGTAGGTAAAGAGATTGGCACTCTTGCAAGTGTTCGATACGCCGAAGCAGAAGCAGTTAATGCACTCATCTTCACGACGTGCTAGCATGTTAAAGAAACCAACCGGGCAGATTTCTCCACTATAGCTGGGATTAACGGTGACTAATGTGTCGGGATTGACAAAGTGAGTGCCGCGTGTATTGATGATCTCGCACGAGTAAGCGCCACTGTCTACCACTTGCATGTCGGGGCAGTAGAGTGTGCCAGTGCCGCCGTGGTTTTTTGAGACGCACTTTTCCGGCACATGTCCCCAATTAAGACGCCAAACTATCATCGGTACGGGTACGCCGGTTGCGACACATGTTAGATTCAATATTTCACCCTGCTTTAGGATTTTACGAGGCGGCGGTGGACGTATAGGTACAGGTAACACTATTAGTAGTTTAATATTTAAAATGAAATTTTTACCAAACAATAAGAACTTTATCTGTTTGTGTGCTACTTACTGCAGCCAACTTCATCAGAACCATCAATACAATCTGGTAGATCATCGCATTGGAATGACTTCGGTATGCAGTGTCCGCTACGACATTGGAATTCGTTATAGTGACATGGCGCTCCACTTGGTTCCGGATCACATGTTTCTTCATCGGAGTGGTCACCGCAGTCATTCTCGCCATCGCATCGCCACACGCGGTCCACGCACTTTGAATTGCGACACATGAACTGATTCGGCTGACACTTGCGGCCGTGACTGCAGCTGTGCTCATCCGAGCCATCTGAGCAGTGCGGTGTACCATCACAGATTTGCGATTTGTCAATACAGTCACCGTTCATGCAAGTGGCCTGTGTTTGATGGCAGGCTTTAGTTGACAGGTCAACATTATCGTTGTCTGTGAGGTGAGAGAATATAAGAAAGTGTGAGACAGCTACTGGCCATATGCAAGTCATAATTTCTAAGAAGAGCTCGTCCCCAAGGTGTGAGCAGCTATTTACCATAGTTGTTAAAACATGTATGCATTATACGAGTAGGAAGAGTCAAAAATAAAAAAAGTTTTATTAATAAATTAACTTAGCGTTTACACAAAAAAAATTTAAAAAAAAAATAAGAAAATTATCCAATCAAGCTAAATGCAAGAATAGTCTAAATGTCACTTTATCAGCTAGATTAATGAGATTATGCTTAATGGGTCCTCAGCTAAAGCTTGATGGCATATATTTGGTAATCAAGTTCACATTAACATGTGCAACGCTTAAACGCCTACCCAAGCCGAAAAACTCCAAATCAATGTGTGGCACTGTGCCGTATTTGATGTGATTGAAGCTGAATTCCTTATATTTTTGCTCACCCCACGCTGCATAAGTAATTAAGGAACAATTACGGTACACAAGTTAAAAAAAAACAGTGTGCATTTTGGAATTGCTACTTACAACGTTCAACAGTCAAATGGACAGTAACTTGTTGTCCAGGTACGTGGCGTGGATAGCCAACAGCTTCACAAACATAGGTGCCAGTGTCCTCAAGCTGTGGAAATATTTTATTTTATTTTTTTTTTATTTCAAATTATTCAAAGCAAAAGGCAGTTACTTACGCGTATATTGGGTATCTCAAGACGCCCATTTTTGTCCTGGAAGCCAACAGGCAATGGGCGACCACCTGGTCTGGACCATTTGACTTTGGCACGATGTGGGCCCTCGTCACGGCAACGGAAAATGACTTCGCGTCCTGATGTTTGTTTTAAACAGAACTTATTGTAATATTTTTTATGTTATGTTGTAAGTAAAATGTGAGAATAACTTTAGCTGCTGTACATTACGGATTTCTCGTGCGGGGGGTTTTATATATTTGTATATATATTTAATTTATATATTTTTTAAACATATTCAGCTAATATCTATTTCGATAGCCAATTCTTATATCGGTGCAAGAGTTTTGTAATTATGTATTGTGCTTACAAGTTTTTATAACGACTAACTGACTGACTTACCCTCCCTAATATATCCTGCAGCGCAGAAAATATTTTAAACATTGTAGTTTATTTTGTTATTGTTATTATTTGATTTTATTTTATTTTTGTTTTTGTTTGAAAATAGAGATAAAAGTTTAAATAAAGTATTAAAAACACTCACAACAGCTCTTGTTTTTAGTGAAAAAAATAAAAATTTTATAAACGTCTTAGCAGTATATATCCTGTATTTAAAGCTTTAGTAAAAAAACCTGTGAATTTTTTAATTTTACTTACGTTCTTTAATTGTCTGACTATCCGGATAAGTCTTCAAATTTAGTTGTGGGGATTCATTACGTGGGGGATCATTACCTGTACAAGAAAATGAATATAAATTATGTAATACTTCTTTGAATCAATCAATTCTCTTTTTATGCGGTTTGCCATTCGATTTTTATGTGGATTTGTTTTACAAGATTGCGATGTTATGCGATTTTTTTTTGCTTCTATATGTATGGAATTCCCCTTTTCAAATATTTCTTCAATAATAAGCTAAGTTGGCAGCACTGCCTGCGAGCTGCTGATACAATAATCGTTGAGCTTTAGTAATGACTCTAAGCTATATTAAGAAATTTGTTAGCAAATTTCCTGTCCTATCCTGTTTATAACTTAAGCATTACTTCTTGTACTAATATTTTCCTTATTATAAAACTTAAATTCTTAAACAAGTTACATCACTAAGTAAAAATGTGTCGTTTTTGCAGTATGTCTTGTAAAATCTACTTTCTGATATAAGTTCTTAAATTTTATTCACGTAGTATGCGTTTGTTTACTATGATGAAAAATTTATGAAATGAAAAATGTAAATGGCTGACAGTGATTTATGTTTTTGTAAGCTGACTGTTTTTTTACAAACATGGAGCCGTAAGTGGACTTGTTACGAATGTGCCGAGTGTTTGGTTGGTAAATTTGTCGATTGGTCGGTCAGTTTGGATTTGTAAGGTAAATAGCACTTACTATCGATTTCATTGGTTATTGGACTGCACTCCAACTCATCACTTAAATCAAAAGGACAATCATAAAAGCCATTACAACGCAACATTCCTGGTATGCAGAGACCGTTCTCACAGCGAAACGCATGTGGGCCACAATTTGGTAATTGGCTTCGTATGGGCGGCAGCATTGTCGGTCTTGTTGTGGCGGGTGTCTTTGCCAATGATTCTGTTGTGAAAGTCACTGGGTGGTCAGCACGCAGATAAAATGTGTTGTTTTGGTGTGATGCATGTTTGATTTTAATGTATGTTTGATAGTGTAAAAGTTGTGATATTCATGGCAAATTATTAGCATATAAATATATGTTTCCAACTTACGGCAATTTTGCTCATCGGAACTGTCCGGGCAATCGGTATAGCCATTGCAACGTAGATCACTATTAATGCAAATGCCATTATCACAGCGAAACTGATGGGCGGCGCACTCGTGAGGATCATCACAATCGGCCTCATCGGAGCCATCACGGCAATGGATATGTTTATCGCAGTAGGCAATTTGAGGAACGCAGTCACCATTGCGGCAGCGAAACTGATCGCTTGCACAACCTACATATATAAGAACAAATGCGTTATGAGTAATCGTTTGCCATAGAACTACGTAGCGGTTTACTACAGTTAGGACAAATCAAAATCTTAAAACGATATAGAACTAAAGATAATTGAGAGTCGATCAAATCGAAAAAAGTAGATAATATATTTGTTGAACTGAACTAGTAAAACGGTATTTCGTATTTAGGTATAACTTTGAACTTAGCATGCTTGAATAAAAAAAAAAAAATAGGTAATATGTGAAGTCAATAGTATGAAAATGCGAACAATTAGGTAGCTCCAGGTCAATACAGCTATAAACTACAGCTAAAACTACAGGTTACTGAAAGTAATCATTTGGAAAGTATTTTTGTATTAACCAATACAGTTCTGTTCATCGGAAAAATCTTTGCAGTCGTAGTAACCATCACAGTGTTGTGTCACATTTATGCAAAACTGGTGATCGTAACAGAAAAACTCGTTATCCTTGCACATAGAACCTTCAGTGGTAGATAAATCAGTGATATACAGAGAGGTGCATTAAATTATAATATGTAAATATTACTTATTTTAAAATATAGTTTAGCTTAGTGGTGTTGCAAATACAAATAAGCAACATATTCTTAAGTTAAATAATAAATTAAATCATAATTGAATACATCAGTAAGTTAAATGTGCTCGATATTAGTGAAGTTTTAGAATTAAGCACATAAGTCTATGTAAAATATACAGCCCAAACAGTCCACATTCGCTCATTTAACTTTTAATGGCGCGCAAAACAAATTTTTCTTTGATAACGGAAGGAATTATGTTACTATTGATTTATATTGTGTTTCTAAAGCTTAAAAGACAAATCATTTGATATGTATAATTTTGCACGCCACTGTATCACAATCACACGAACCAAAATTTCATTCAAAATCCGACAAAAAACCTATATGAGTATGCGATTCAGGCATATTAGCAGACAACTGATTAAGTGTGTCATGCTAAAAACTGGATCGATACTTGTGCTAGTTGTGTGTCGGTTAAGGACTTTGTTTTGGTTGAAGTCACACACACCTATGTACTAAAAACTTACAGTGAGCCTCATCGGCACCATCCTCGCAATGGTGGTGACCATCGCAGCGTTCGCTTTCCGTGTAACATCTGCCGTTGGGGCAGGTGTGTTGTGGACATGGCAAATGGAATGCTGGTATGGATTGTATTGGTGGACGACGTGTTGTGATTATGTTATGTGTAGACTGGCAATCGCTTTCGTCACTGCGATCAACGCAATCGAAACGGTTGTTGCATCGTATCGAACTATCGTGACAAGCGTCATCGCAGAAGAACTGTTCGGATGTACAGTCATCGGCCGTATGACGTGTCGTTACTACTTGTTTGCGCATATGTGTATATTAATATGTGAGTATGTTGCGTTTGTTGTGTATTTAAAATAGTTTTTTGTTTATTTAGCATTGACGTGCAGTAAAACAATCACAAAAACCAAATGAGCAGGCAGTACGCATGTGTATAGATGTGGAAAAAAAGCGCAAACGACAGTGAGAAAGAGACAGATGTTATAAAAAAGAGAAAAAAAAGAGAGTAAACTATAAGTGTATGCGGCTTAAAGCTTTCATAATACTATTTTATTCTTTCTGTAACATAGGGTAAGTTCGGAAATGCAAACTGAGTTAGTGCTGTGAATATAATATTAATTTTGGAACAAAAATTCCAATAATAATTTATTCCTTATTTCTTTTTTGTATGTACAGTACACGCTCGAAAGTGTGAATACTCGATTATAAAATATTCGTAAGAGTGAATGCAGAATGTTTTACTTTGCCTACTCTAAAAAGTAAACAACTCTCTTATTTGTCGAGAGCACATAAACAGTCCTTGTGATTGGGCGAGGTTAGTACTACGCCGTAGCTAGGGCAGAAGAATCCACCATCATATGCCGGAACTGGGTTGTATTCGTAAAGAATTCTGGCCGAAACCACAATGAAAAACCGCTAAAAATGTAATGAGCCCGACAAAAGTTGAAAATGATCCGGATGACAGCATTCCTATAAGCGTCTTCAAGGAAAAACAAAACCAGGCATACCATGTTGTATTTCATGAAAATTTAAAGTTTATACAGCTTACAGATCCGTGATGAAGAAACAAATGAAGACGAAGCAGGTGAAGATACTTTAATGTCAAAAATTTCTGACACTGTTGCTGTTCTTATTTTTGCAAACACTAACGATGTTGGCTATAAATCAATATGTGAACCAGGAGGATAAAAGCAATGACTTGATTTCAAAGCCATAAAGCAACCTAAAATTTCAACATTCTTAAAAAAAAAAGTCATTTTAGTGTATTGTTTGTTTCACCAACTTTGGTATACAAAAAAAAAAATCATAAATAAATGAATTTGTCTTTTATTAGTATTCGATATTAGTTCAAAGAGACAATTATAATTTCTATTCGTTAGAGTGAACACATTCGATATAGTGAAAACCTTTGGTTTTTATTAGACCGCTCAATCGAGAGTGTACTGTAATTAATTATAAGAAAATTGTCTTTTCTTATGCTTGACTTAAAAACAGAATTCAGTAAAGCTTCCGTTGCAATTGGATAATTTCTACTTGTTAAACGCAAATATATTTTGCGCAGTAGTCAAGCAATGATATAGGTCGTCGTTTATAAGCAGTGCAACTTTGCAAAACTGCGCAGTGTTGCTTGACGCAAACTGCATTTCCGAATATACCCATATTTCTATTACTGATAGGTTAACCATTCTATGGTTTTTATTATTTAAAGAAAACTTACTAGAGGCTTCCTAGTTTTATTTTATTCTTAATACAGACCTTGATCGGGAAGAGTTTGCTTTTATATTTGAAATAATTATTATTAATATGTTTAAAAAATTATAAAATCATAATAATTATAAAAAGAAAATAATAAAAAACTTATTTTCAAAGCATTTGAGTTAAAATTTAGAAATTTTTTCGCATATATACGAGGGTAGTTTGATAAGCCAGTGATTTTTTGAATTTCCTGTGTAGTAACTATAAATGCAACACTGCTCTGAAGAACTACTATCTGTTAATAGATTATTGTCAAATTTTGAGCAAACTGCGTCGCTTAGTTTGTGTTTTACAGCTTTTGAAACCGAAGTAGTGGTGTATATAAAGTTATTGGGCGGAAAATTAAAAAAAGTCTCTAAAAGACTTATCAAACTGCCCTCGTATAATGACCTTTCGTCTGCCAGTCATTTATTTTATTGTATTTATATACTCCTATATATGCCAGACCGGTGCGCGTTTAGAAATCCATATATTCATATATATATATATATACTTATATAAATGAAAAATTCTTTACCCTCTTTGCGACAATTAGTGGGCAACTCATCCGACTTGTCGGTGCAATCGTAGTGATTATCACACAATAAGTCTCTGTTTATACATTCTAAATTATCGCACTCCCACTGATCCGCAGCACAAGTGGCATTCCAAACATTTAAGAACGAATTGTTGGCGTATGCATCTTTAGTAAAAATTTAAATGAGAAACGCGTGTAAGTCGTTGCAAATGTTTGTTGTGTGTGTTAGCTGGGTAATTATGGAAACAGTATGGATGTTTAGAATGAGAAAATACACTGAATGGGTTAAGAATTTTACACATACGATAATGAGAGATAGACAGAATGAGAGAAAGGAATTTGTAATGTGTGATAGGAGCAAGCCGAGAAGTAAAGCACAGTGTTTTATGTTTATAGGTAATTTTGTTTTCATATTACCGGGACAGTCGCGTTCGTCGTTACCATCGGCGCAATCGATTTTACCGTCACACTGTAACTTCCAATTAACGCAGGAGCCGTTGCATTTGATCTCAAGATTACCACATTCTGCTTGAATTTGGAATACAGTTTTTGTATTTTATTTAATTTAAACCTTAACGGTTATTGTCAGAAGAATATTCAATATTTAAACAAATGCTACTACATAATAGTACATGCTCAGTATGCTCATTAAAAACCCGAATTTTAAATTTAGTGTTGGAAACGTACATATTTCTTCTTTCAATCGCTGGCAAAATTATCCACGTTTTAATACGACCTACTTTTGTGCTTGTATCGTAAAAAAAATAAAATAAGAAACATGGAGGAAATAGAAAATATTGCATAAAATTTTGTTTGTAAAAAATTCATAGAGACTTATGAAATGTTAAGAAAATAAGGATTTAAATGATGATCCAAAAAAAAAGATCGTGAAATAATTGCTTTCGATGCAAATTTTACTGTAAGAATGCTTGTGGTCAAGAGATGTTCATGTAAGACCCGAATATCCCAAAGGAAAGCAGCTGTTATTATTGCACCTCAAAATCCATTCAGCCGTGATACAAGCACTCAAATAGATTTAAATGTACATTATTTTGTCAGCTGACGATGGATCAGCTTGAGCTTAGCTGCGATCGAATGAAGAAAAATACACCTTCCTCCCAACACTACTAAACTTTAATAGATGACGCTATGTTATATGATCTAAAGTTCAGTTTTTTAATGAGTATACCGAGCATGTACAGTGAGTCACTTAAGTATTTTGCCTATTGGTTTTCATGCAAAAATTTGATTTTGTTGGCTTATAAAATAACAACAATGGGAAAAATAGAAAAAAGGTGTTGCTCGTCTGCTAAAGGCATATTTTCACAACAAGTTAACCCAACTACGGATCATATACGATGATCCGTTAGCTAGCTAGTGAGGCGCAATCATTTTCTGCCGAAAATTTCGATCTCACAAAAGTATTTTGCCTCGCAACAAAGTACACGTGGTTGTAATTGCTTCCATCACTGAAGATTACGCTCATCCAAAACTTCAAAGACGTAGTTTTGTTGCTCCTTGCGAGCAACATCCGTTTTTCTTTGTTCACTGACGAAACTAGCCATTTTTGCCTTGCTACACGACCATGGATATTCTTGGCCCTGGGAACTCTACGGACTGTTTCATCGCGCAGAACTGTAGGCATGAGTTTCAATTATTTTTCGTAAATTTTTGGCGCTTGATAATACAGATACAAAAGGATTTTTCTCTGCGCATTATTGATTTCTTTTTCTTTAGCCATTTTGGGTTACTAAAGCAGCACGATCACATCGAAATTGTACACAACATTAACTTATTGCCTTAGCAGCAAGTACAGCATGCATAATTTCCACGCAATTGAGGCAAATTTCATAGGAAATATGGAAACCACGTGTACTTTGTTGCGAGGCAAAATACTTTTGTGAGATCGAAATTTTCGGCAGAAAATGATTGCGCCTCACTAGCTAGCTAACGGATCATCGTATATGATCCGTAGTTGGGTTAACTTATTGTGAAAATATGCCTTTAGCAGACGAGCAACACCTTTTTTCTATTTTTCCCATTGTTGTTATTTTATAAGCCAACAAAATCAAATTTTTGCATGAAAACCAATAGGCAAAATACTTAAGTGACTCACTGTATGTGTATGCAGTGAGTTAAGCCTAACACATGCGTTAAGCAGGAGACTAAGTCATACACAAAATTTTTAGCAATATGTTTTTACAAGATAATGCATGACTGAGTAAGTGAGTGTGTGCGAAAGTATATAAGCATATAAGTAAAAGCGTGGTTATTATCTGTTCGTGTGCATTTATGGACATACACAAATTTTTAAAAAAATATGTAAGGTAAAACACTCTTAACATCTCGAGTGGCCCTCGTATTAATAAACCGATTTACTCTCGCAAAAAATAGGAAGAAAAAATGATCATAAGCAATGGGCGATAACGCGCCATATAATATTACGCCTTACAACAGTATTGAATCGGGCAAGACGCAAAGCATGTTAAGTGAGCCATAAAACTCAACTCGTTAAAGAAGTCCAATACAATATATTGCTGTTAAAGTATGAACTAATTAATTAAGTGTTAATTACTAGAAAAGCGCATGACGCTGTTAAAGTATAGCAACAAGAAATATAATTATAATAATAAATTTTCTAAAACTATACCATTTCGTTTTTATTAATTAGTACATCGAACAATTTTCACTTTAACATCAAATGAATTCTTTGATGTTTTTTAAAAAGAAACTTAGAAAGGAAACTTGTGGTAGCCCACCGAAGACGACTTCAATGCTTGTTTGTCGCATAATTCAGATTGCCGAATGATTGCATTGGCCGTGGCTCATTCTCATACAAATCCAACAAAGATGATCAACTGCGTCTCATGATACATTCTAGCGCCAACTATTCCAAAATGGTACATATGCTCGTTGATTAAGACGTCAGTTACCATCGTTACCAATTTAAATAGGAACGTGCTTCCGAGTGGTTATCAAGAACCTTCACTATACAACGTCAACTGAGTGCATACAAATTGAGCTGGCAAACAAAAATCATTGTGTGCGGCATAAACCTAACGCGCACAGTAGGCGCAACAACCAACCACTTTCAATAATTTTCGTTGACCTGGAACCCAAAAACAATAATAAATCAGTGTGAGATATCACTTCAATGTGCAATGCAATGGTTAAAATCGAGCCTGCTATCAAATATAATGATCGGGTCTCATATTGGAATCAAGAGTTCGATCACACGAAAAGATACCGCACGTAGCCTTACGGCTGCATGAAATGCGCACTAAATCACTCAACAGCAGAATGCAAATAAGATAAAAAAGCTCCTGCAACATGCGTTCATTGAGACGACTCACATACTGCCTCATAAAGACTGTATAGTGTATATCGACACTCAAAAGGATGTACCTAGTCGCAATCAAAAATCGCCAATAGCCTACTGCTCAATCAAACAGCATTCTGAACCGTTTCAAACAAATTGGTGGCGAGTCAAATCCTACCATGATGCATGGCCTTTGTTACGCTGCTATTAATCAAAGGAAATATAGCTAGCCTATTCAATGTTGCCAAAGAAAATCACGTCAACAGTCAATCCACACCTGTTATGGATTCTACAGTCACCAACATGCAAGACAGACTAAATAGACTGGAACAACTCGTGGAAAGACATTCAAAGCAGATTGAAACATATCTGAATCTCATCACGCCTCTTCTTAATAACCATGTATTCAAATCTTAAAATACTTCTGTGGAATTTCAACGGAGCTTGTCAAAACTTGTTAGAAATAGAACACGTCAAAAAATCACACCATGTGGACATATTTTTGCTGCCTGAGACACACTTTACTGAACGACCTCACTTCAAAATACAAGGATACGAAGTTGTTTCGACAAATCATTCTCATTGCACAGCACGAGGTGTGTCCAATCGATGGAGCTCTTTCTGCTCTACAAAACTGTGCTTATCGTCTTTTTGAACAATTTTTTTTTTTTATAACTTTTGGAGCTTGCAAATGATATATCCAGGAGGCAAAAAATCAACATTTTCCACACCTGCTAATCTTTGCTTGTCATTAAGGCCAAAAAGCTGTTTAAACAGCCTGGGACATTTGAAACGTATATGGAGATTGTGTTATAGAAGAGTCTACAGCACAGAAATGGTTTGCAAAGTTAAAAAATTACGATTTTGACGTCTACGAAACGGCCCACGCCGGAAGACCTTCTGAATTAGACGAAATGCACTGGGAAATACTTGAATGGAATGCCACGGTCAACAAGGAACTCTACATAGCTCAGCTACACCGCGTAAAAGAGACTATTTGACTGAAAAGATCCCATCGACAAGGCCAAACCATACTCTTTTATGATAACGCCACGTCCCATGTTGCAGAAGTAATCACAGACGCACTCCAAACGCTGGAATGGGTGGTCTTTCAGCATCCCTCGTGTACTGCAGACCTTGCACCGACCATCTTTTCCGCTCTATGTCGAATGAAGGGCCGTTACCTTTGACAATATAATGACTTTAAAAACTGGTTCAACTACTTCTTTAATACAAGATTTTTGGCTGAAAGGTATTGACAAATTGGTCGAGATCGTAAACAGCAACGGCGAATACATAATTTATTCATTTATTGTTACAATTGATTTTTGTTTAAATTAAAGTTTTTGATAAAATCCTAACCTAATACAAACAAGGCTCTTTCATACCACAACTATTCATTAAACTCTACACAGATTCGCGACCTAATTCCACAAACTCACTATCCGCCTCATAAGAACGCACTGAAGAGATTACAAAGGAAACTCAAAAGACGACTCAAAGACCTGAAAAATTATGCAATTGATGACTTCTTTGAGAATGCTGAACATAATGACCATGAATATAGCGAATGGAGAGTCATAAAATATCTGAAAAGCCCTGCTCGGCGTCGAATCTTAATCAAACGCTACTTAATAAGTTTCCCCTGCCAATGCAGCCCACCTGTCAATCTTGAAGAACTTCTAGCAGAAATCAATAGTTTTCATGTACAAAAATCCGTAGGTGGCACAAGGGGATTCTATATAAAATAAAAAAGATACTAACTAATTCTCAGTACCGATTCTTATGTTCATATTTGGTAGCTTTTATGTGCGAAATCACCCCATTCCAGCACCAAATACATTTATTCGGGTGTTCCTTAAGACAGTGTTGTTGAGTCTTTTTCAGATTGCCACCTATGTTTTTTTATGACACAGTTAACGTACGTCTATCATCCGGATATTGGGTGTTCGGTACGAATTCCATACAAAACCGAGACCGAAACTCTGCTGACTTTGCCGACGACGTCAATCGAACCGCTGACCTCAGACATTACAGGCGAACACCTTACTGATGCTGATGTGCGACTTTAAGATTTTATGTAAGTGCTTATCAAAGGCATTTCTAGCTACTGTTTACGTACAGGCTATTTTTAGATTTTATATATGCGCATATCAAAAGCAGTTTTAGCCACCGGTTTTCAAAAGTTCGGTTTGGTGCAGTGCGTAGGGTCGCTGTCTTCAACCAGACAGCATATGTATATGCACTTTTATAATGACTATAAAACATACAAAAAATAAAAAAAGTATATATGTGGCTGAGCACACGCAACTGTTGATGTGACACATGCATATGTGAATATTTGAATTTTAAGTTCGAAATCTGCTTTCGCTTATAATCATTTCTATCCATTTGTCTATTATCACAGATGAAAATAATTTTCGTTGCTTGGCAGCACATTCATAGTGTTTACTCTACACTGATGTTATATGCTTTTACGCAACACTTCTTATAAATCACAACTTTAAGTGATTTTAGTTGCTAACGGGAAGCGCTGGTGCTATGAGCAAAATCATGACTGAAATACACCAAGTTCTGCTTATTAATATTTTACAAAATTAGCTGTATAATATAATGATAGAATAACTGATTAAAAAAAAAATCAAATATTTTGCTTATGTAAAAAATATCACTAAGAAATTCATATTACTGATATTTCGGTTTGATTTAATATTTTGTGAAAGTGAATTGCTTTTTGGACATGTGTAAAAATTTTATATATATAAACTTGCGATTTCAACATTTTCACATGTGTCCCCCGCATGGCTTAAACCAAAGCCTTACTGTTTGCTAATCGTTGGATGTAACCACTGAGCTACTGAGCCTTACAACTCGCCGTTGCTTAATTATTCATTTAGGATGTTACATTTAGATCTTACGCGGTTAGGTTTATATCTCATATCCCATTCTGCCTGAGATCTAAATCTCACGTGAAATTCAAATCACATTTCACATTGGCGAGCGAAAAGATGTTTCACATCAAGAAATTCGAAAAAAATTTTTTAGTAAGTAGTAAGTCACACATTTCCTCAAAAAAATAGGGTTTGCCAAAACTTTATTGACTGATTGTATAGCGCTTGCTGCGATGGGGTATACCGTTTTAGAATATTGTAGCATGCGTTATTACTTGCAGAACACTTTGACACAGAGCGCAGCAATAAAGTTTTTCCGAACTCTTCTGTGCACTTTACATGCACTAGAAGATTGTTGTGTTAACCAATGACCCAACTACCAAACAAATAAATTTTCAATATATCTACCATGAAATGTATCAATGAACTAAAACCCAGAAATTCTTTAAACGCTTGCTAAATACATGGGTAAGTTGTTAACCTACTCGAATCATCTGTTTTTAGTGTGTAGTGAGTTGTTCTGATATTATTGTTGTTGACCATTGCAATTAAAGTCGTTCGCATTGTTGAAGGTGGTGCACTCGTTGTCCATGTTGCCGTTAACGTCGTTGTATGGGCAATATTCAATGATGGTTGTGCCAAGTTACGTTGTGTTTGCGTTGTATTTAGCCTTGCATATTGTTCACAGTTAACCTCGTCACTCAGATCATTGCAGTGATAAAAGCCGTCACAACGCAAATGTAAAGGTATGCAGACTTTATTTGCACACTCGTACTGATTTTCTGCACACGGCTTATCCATGTTCGACTTGTCATAACGTATATTGGGCTGATAGGAGGAATATTCAATTGATTCAAGTTCATGCAACGACGGCAGTGACGAGGTCGCTAGTGTACGTTCATGATGTTCTGCATACTGACGTGAAATCTCCGCACTATCGATGAAGTCGCGATAATTGTATGCGTCGGGGTCTGATATGTTTTTTTTTTTGTTTTGGTTTTCGTTGGAAAAGTTCAGTATTCAATGCAAACCATTCATTTTTTTTATTGTTTTGTGAAACAGTTCAAAACCGCATGCAACCCATTGTTGTGTGAAGTTGGAAAATGAAAATTAACAAATAATTAGAGAAAAATTTTAATAAAAAAAAAATAAAAACAAGTTTAATATTTGCACAAATAGGAGTATACATGATAGGATTTTTGAATATTGGGAAAAAGTAAGAAATGTTGATTTGAACAGAAAGGTTATTACTGCTATGTATGTGTCAACGCATAACAAAGTAAGGGGTAATGTAAAGCAAAGCACTTTCCCACTGGCCCACTTGCTAGGCACCTAACGCACGTAAGGCGATATGCTGAGGTATCTAGTATGGCGTTGGTACACACACAGAGTGAACAAGAGAAAGAGTGTGGGTATTTTTGATGAAAGTTCCAACACCAGTTATGCATGTAAATTATGTTATGCAAAACATTTATATAATAGTTTAATAAAGCTGGTGGTAAATTATTGACACGTTCGCGTAGTAAACTATCCACAGTCACGTAAGATTTAGGCACAAACACAGATTCAAAGGGGTTTTGTCACACTTACCACAAGACTTTTCATCGGTGTAATCGTCGCAATCGTATATATTATCGCAAACCTGACGCATTGGTATGCACTGACCGTTGTCACATTGAAACTCATTAAAACGGCATAAATCTGTGTCGCCGCCTTTGGTTTTGATTTAGAAATTTTTTTTTAATCGATGTAAATAAGTTTGTTAAGGATGCGATTTTGGTTTTTGTATGAGATGTTAAAATATAATTATATATATAATATTTATATTGTGTCATAAATTCTGTTGCAATGAGTTTGAAGATTGGTATGGCAGTTAACGGCAAGCACACGACATCCATTCCGGAAAGTTATGGGTTTCACGTACACAGGGCCTAATTTGACGATTTATGGGAGCTAACGGGAAACTGGCCATGTCATGTGTATAGCTAAATTTGAAAGAAGTGCGAAAGCCTAATAAAGGCGGTGTGAATAAAAATGAAGTTTTTACTATATGGCAGCAAGTACTAGCACTAGCTATGCTGAAAAGCTGACAGAAACGATTAAGAGTTGCCATCATTTGAAAATGTTGCTATTTCTGTCATAAATTCGCAGCAAGACTAATGGAAAAACAACTTGGTAACCTTATTAGTTTGATTTGATTATTTGATGTTTTCTTTTTTGGTGGCACTGTCGATGGGCAACAAAAATAACGCAAAAATTTTTAATAGCTACAAAATCAAAATATTTGGATTAATGAGCGGCTCTTATGGGCCATAAATGGCTTCACACCTTTCTAATCTCCAGGGCCAGCCGGTTTACATCCATTGGAACTGCAAAAGACCATTGGATGCCAAATAAATAAATGTAAATTTACTTGCAATCTTCAAGGGGTGCTTCAAACCTGGCTAAATTCCTCAGGGATGGAGGCGGATTAAAATAGTCTTCATAAGGCAGGAAAAAGCTCACAAGCACACCTAAAAGACTTAAAACCGATCTCATTATCGTTATTTCTTCTGAAAACGATAGACAAAAATCTTATCTTCCCAGCACAGCATGCCTACACTAAGGGCAAATCGGTTGAGACCACTCTTCAACTACGTCAATGTGAGGGCTATCGCAGTAGCACTCACTAACCTCGGAGCTGATTAAATCGTAGTAAACCTCATTGGAAAAATGCTAAAAGACAGAATCATTGAGGCCAACAAACTCCTGCTGGGATTAGAAGCGATGGGCTACAAAGTAATAGCCTACGCAAATGACGTCGTTGTCAGCTGTCTCTGGAAAATTCATATCTACTCTAAGAGACCTTCTACAACGAGCTCTAAAATTTCTTTCAAGGTGGGTGGAAGACTGTGGTCTAGGAGTATATCCAAATAAAACACAAGTTATCCTCTTCACTAGAAAACATAAAATCCCCCATCTAGACCCAATCATACTTAAGGGGTAAATGTCTTGCGATCTCATAAGAAACAAAATACCTGGGTCTTATCATTGATGCCCAGGAAACTCAACACTCAAACAGAGCTAGAATTGCATAGTGTGGCCTCTATATATCAGTCATCAGACCCGTTCTTCTGTAACCGGCAGTACCGACGGATGGACTGCGACAAAAGATCGAAAACCTAGTTGCAAAACTCTTCTACTAAGGTACTAAGATCGGCGGAAATGGCATATAAGTGGTGCTATGAGAACCATGCTAACTCTGGCGTTGGATATCATTCTACACTTACCACCACTCCATTTTTTTCTGCAAGTACACAGCGTCATGCTCCGCTATCAGGCTCAAAGCAAGTTCACAAAGGAAAGGTAGTTCTCACAGATACACAGACGGATCAAAAATGGATACCGGTGTAGGATCGGGAATCTTTTGCTAGCTGGCCTCAATCTACAAATCCATTAAACTAATGGATCTGCAGTGTTTTCTAAGCGGAAAAGACTATCTAGGAACATAATCAGGTCAGATGGGACTCAATTGAGTACCCCGACAGGAACTCTAACAAGGTACTATCCAATTGGGACTAACGCAACAAGTCTAGGAGTCTTAAGTAACGATTTCTGTTGCAGTTGCAGAATCGAAGAGGAATTGGAAACAATCCAGCACCTTTCCTGCACGTGCCCAGCTCTAGCCAGAAGGAGAACACGTTTCCTAGGATCTCCTTTCTTCAAAGTATAGACAACCTATACCAACTAGGGATAAATAACCTTGTTTGCTTTATTAAAGGCTCTAAATGGTTTCACCAAAATGGAAGGTAGCTAGGCCTCCCAACCGTGTGGCTCACAACGGATACATACTGAGGTCTTGTGATGCAGCTACCTAATCTAACCTAACCGAACCTATAAGCGATAAATTTTATTTTTCTTATTTTTCAATTTAAAATTTAAAATAGAACTGAATTTATAATAATTCAGAAAACACAATTAAGGATATATTAGATTGAGAAATGACCGATGCTTTCAAAATTTTAAGCAAAAACTAGTCATTCTAAGCATTGACTAGTTTTTACTTGCACCAATTTTAAGCAAATACTGGGAAAACTAGTATTTGATGGACTGCAATAAGTACTAGCTTTAGTCGAAATTTTCATTCACCTAGTTTTACCAAGAACTCGATTTTAATTCACACCACTCAGTGTGTAGTTAAAAGTGCAGTTGGTTAACAAATTAGACAGCATGTGTACCTGGTGTTTTGCCACCTGAGAGGCTTTTCAAAGTAACGTTGATGAAGGTAAACAAAAAGGCTCAAAGAACGCATTTTTACTCGTGCCTTGTAGTCACTGTAGATTTAAAATCGTATGCTAAGTAAAACATAGTATTTTTACTATACCTTATGCTATAAACTGTTAAAGGGTATATTAAAGTTGTGCAAATGTATGTAACAAGTAGAAAGAGGCGTGGCAGTATAGGCGACATAGCTAGATCGACTCTCCTTTCGATGCTGACCAAAAATATACATATATACTTTGTGGGGTCTGCCAAGCCCCTTTCTGCCTGTTACATACATTTGCACAACTCTTATATACCCTTTATCATTTTTTGGTGCAGGGTATAAAAACTAACTCTATGTGCGTTCGCGGCGTCGTTTGTCTGTGTGTGGCTGCTGGTGTGATTTTTGAAATGCAATGCAAGCATAAGTACGTCACTTTTGGCGTAACATTGGGCTAGCAAAAAACTCATGATTAGCAGCAAGTGCATTGATTCTGCATTTGCAATAAAAAAATGAAAAACAAAATTATGTATGCATCGCGCACAATGACCAACAACTCGATAATAATTGTGTGCACTAGTCATCTGCACGGGTATATTCAGTTGCTTGGCATAAATGAGTACCGTTGTATTTCGTATTCACTTTCTGTAACCAGACACAAAGCCACTGAGTTCTGAGAGAGACAGAAATAAGAGAGTATATTGGTCCATTTCTCTCATATTTCATTTATATTAATGTGAATATTAAATTCATTCATTTGAGAATGAGTACGAAAAATGCCGTTTTGAATACTTTCAAGCCGATGTCTAATTAAAATTTAAAAAAAACCATAGCCCTCGCATACTCGCAAGACGAACATTTTTCAAAAGGCAGTGCCGGCTCATTAGGATTATTCAGAGTCTTGAGCTTTTGTGCATATATTTGCCATCAATTCTGAACGACCTTTTTGATTTTCTGTGCACCACTAGTGGCAAACCAATCAAACAACAGCTGATTGGCGAAGAAGAAAGTTATTTTTGAGTAAAATATTCAAAAAAAATTAAACATTTAAATAATTTTTTTAATTTACTATTTTCCATTTTTTATTTTTTTTTTTTAGTCTTTTGCGAACAGCTGTTAGTATGCACTTTAGTCTTGCAAATTTATAGTCAAGGTATTTTAAAAGTCGAACATGAGCATCTTTGAGTACTTTGTTAGTGTCGAGCAAAAATATGCTCTAACATTTTGCTCAAGCAACTAAGCTAAACTATTTGGTCGACACTCTGAGTTTGGTGTGAACAATCGGTTAGAGTCACAATATACAAATACATGTATGTATTGTTTGATATGCGTAACTAGTGCAACAACGGAAACGACAGATAACTCTATTGCATGGAATATTACAGCATTTTTGGAAACTGTTAAGTGGGTCAGTACTGTCGCAGTAAATTGTGCAGCATGTTTATAAATGCAGAGATCCACAACACTGATTTTTGTAAGTATTCTGAAATATAACTATGCTGTATGAACTTCGCAAATTCCTGCAACTAGCGCAACAATAAGATAATTGTTGCAACAATGGAAATTGAGTTAGCAAAGTTAAATATTTTATTGTTTTATTGTTGTTTATAACGACTTTTAAATAATTATAGGGCAGATATTCTCTTGTAATAATAGAATTATACTGATTTTTGGAATTTTTCTGGTGTTGCAGAAACTTTGCAACAATAATTTTGTTCTTTTCATCATATTTTTCCTTTTTTGGATGTATTTATTTATTTTTTGTTTGACTCAAAACCCAAATTTAGTAGAGCTTCCATTATAATTGCACAAATGTTCCGAATGACAAATATGACTTTGCGCATTAGTCAAACAGTGGCAAAGCTGGTCGTGCATGAGCAGTGCAACTTTACAAAAGTGCGCAGTTTTGTTCAACGCAGCCTGCATTTCCGAAAATACCCATACTCTCTGAGTAAAATGTATGTATTTCAGTTTGCAGCAGAGGCAACAGCAGAGTAGATAGTCAACTAATTTGTTTTCCATTTTCATCTAACTAATGGTATGTGCGCGGTTAGGCTTTGATTGCGCTAAAAAGGGAGCCAAGTATCAAAAACTTGTGCAGCAGCACTTCGAACAGCTGCTGTTAACAAGAAAAGTGAAGTCACAGACAATACCGAGGACTGCGGAGCATAACAAGCCAATTGCATACGAGTGACAGACAATTCAGTAAGAAAGAAATGCAAATAAACAGGAAAACTTTAAAAGCTACAAAGAACTAAACTAACGAAATAAAAAGATAATGTTTCGAAAATAATGTATTGTGCAGAGTGGCGTTATATGTGACCTCTTAACATTTCGATACACGCTTACACCTACCTTTTATCTTAAAGAACCTAACGCATTAGAGGAAAGCTGGGACTATTGAAGACTAAAAGCAAAGAAATTGAAAACAAAATAGAGCTCACCATCGCAATAGCGTTCATCAGATATATCCTCTGGACAATCGATATTGCCATTGCAAAGTAGGTCCTTGGCAATGCAAGTACCATCGTCGCATTGCCATTTGTCGTAGAGGCAAGCTATGAATACAAATGTTTTTTGGGAACAGTTTAAAAAAAAAATCAAAGCAGAACAAAAATAGAAACAAACAAGTAGAAAGAGAAGAAAAAAGGGACAGAAACATACGACAGTCTTCTTCATCGGAACGATCATTGGGGCAGTCCACGTGTCCATCGCAACGATGCACAATCGAGATGCAGGCGAGATCACGACAGGTGAATTTACCCTTGGGGCAGATGAACTTCAATTTTGGTACAACTGTGCACGCGAGCATAAATATGAGAGGTAGAGAGTGTGTTTTTTTTTTCAATTTACATATTGGGTGAGTTAATTCTTATGATTGTGTCATTATGATGTTTGCTTTGTTGTGTATGCATTCGTACTCACTTCCATCGCAGTGCTCTTCATCATCTGAGTCACTGCAGTCGGCAAAGCTATCGCAAATTTGTGATTCGCTGATACAACGTAGGCCATCGCGACATTGATACTCGATACTGCTGCAGACGGCCGCTATTAGGCCATTGGGATTTTTGGTCACATTGAGTTGACAGTTGGTTAGTTGGTAATTTAGAAAACATTTCGATTTTTGATTAGTTATACATAAAGCCAGTCAATAGTTGAGTTGTAATTAGTAAATCCATATATGTTAATCACCAGACATTGCGTAGCACAAATAAGAGGAATCCATTGATTAGTACATATAAACTCGAAAAATATGAAGATAAAAAAGTTACAGAGAGACAAAGAAAAAATAAAGTGTGTTCAATTTGGTTATTACAATCGGTTAGTCTTTGTGTAAATTCGAGGCCTTAATACTTAAATTGTATTTAACTACAGCGATTTTCACACGTTGAACATAAGCTATCTCACTAGTAGCAGCTTGTTTACATTCTAAGTTGATAAGGATTCAAATTGAGCATATTTTCCTGTTTTCTAGTTGTTTGTTAATGTTGTTTTAGCATAAACAAGAGCAAACTGTAGAAAGTACTATAAAGGTATACTAGACACTTACGACAATCGTCGCCTTCATCATCCCCGTCGGGGCAGTCAGTGCGTTGGTCACAACGTTTGATGGCATCAATGCATCCACCACTTATACATTTATATTCGTGAGATTGGCATTCTGTAAATAAATAAATATGTTTTATTAATAATAATTTGCCCGATATTATAAAATTGAATAACATAAAATTTATTTACAATAATTAAATATTGAGCGAACATGGGCTTTAAATGCATGGCATTACCAGAAACTCGTAATCCATTAAAAATATTGACTAAAGTCGTCAGACTGCTTTCTGTGAATCGGGTAATTCTGACAAACTTTGATTGTTTACGAGTATACGCGGTAAGCTACTAGAGGCTCAGTAACTGCAGTTATAGTGCAAAAAAGAATATTGTTTACAAAGCCTAAACAAGGCTAAGAAACCACCACACAAGGTAACCTAGAAAAAGAAGAAGAGGTAAAATGTGTGACAACGTACAATCGCTGAGCAAAGAAAATTGTGGTTGAAATGAGCAAATGACAATAAAAAAGGAAGAAAAAGTTTACAATATATATTTCAATTTCGTTGACAAAGGCGTCAAAGTTTGGCTTCCCGCAATTAAGCGGCAACCGGATGCAGTTTAACAAGGATGTCCTGACACGAAGTTATAAAAAAAAAATGTATGTGTGGCTAAGCATACGCAAGGGTTGATGTGAAACATGCATATTGTGAATGTTTGAATTTTACTTTTAGCAAATCTGTCTTCATTTATTATCCACTCTGTCCAGTTTGTTTATAACTACAACCAAACTCAAGTAAGCTTGCAATTTCAATACTTAAACTCACGCCTTACTGTTGCTAAATTATGTATTTATTGACAGAAATGTTTAATAGAACAGCGCTAAATACGACCGCACTAGATCTAACAGCAACGTAATTGTTGTATCAAATTTCACCCTACCAAGAGCCAAAATGTTTCACATCAAAAAAAAAAGGAGTTGTTGCATGTGTGTAGCGCAGAAAGAAGAGAAGGCAACCATATACCTTTTCACGCGAAAATCAAACATGACAGTGACAGTATGAAAGCAAAAGTTTGCTCTTTGGAATATATGTTGTCGTTATTTTGGTTGTGCCTATTGAAGTCAGTCATTAGATTGAACTTCCGCCTAACAAATTCGATATCAGTGCATGCGCTCTCAATCTCCCTCAGTGTGTTTTTCTGCCTGCGAAAAGAGTTAAAAAAAATTTTGTTGGCTGCTACTAAAAATTTATTCCGTACCTTACATGTCTATGCTGTTGCTGGACTTATGAGTCTGCCTTTGTAACGGTTGTTGTAGTGAAGCCAACACCTAAAAGTATGCAACAGAAATTGTTTGCAATACTTGAGCATCAAAAGGCTGAAGCAAAGATTTAATTACAAGCGTACACTACAGCGTCATGGACAAACGCTAATTAAAAGTGTTGCGTATCCTGATTTTGTTTTTTCTTTTTTTGCTATGTGACTTTCTTTGACGGTGCCGTATGTCAGCCAAAAGGCTAAAGGAATGCACGGCGATACATTATTACACTTACAAATATTTTTATAGTCAAGGAGAAAAATTAAATATTTTTGTAAGCTACTTTTCTGTAATTAGAGTTAAATGCACTCTAAGTAGCAATAATCAAAATAAACAATTTACGAAACTTTTGTATGTTAAAGAGAATACATACAATTAATTCATTCATTCGAGTCAACGGAATAGACAAAATTTTAGCTATAAATCAAACATTTTTATCAACATATGTATGCAATATTTGATTCTTAAGAACTATGAGCTTAAAATACCGGTGACATGGATGTCTAATGTTTGCTACAGAAGACCTGAGACTATTTCCGCTTTCCAGAGAAACAATCACTACCACCGTCCAGGAAGTGCCACCATTTGTCCGATATTTATATAGTTTAAGGTTAGTAAAAGTTGAGCACTATACAAAATAACAAAGCGTTTTTATTGTCGAACATTATTTCCAAAAAAAATTAAAAATTGGCTACTAACAAAGCAATACAATCCACACCATAATCGAAGAAGCTGATTTCTTAGGCTTAGTTAATTGTGAAAATTGCAGCATTTGGGGTTCAGAGAACCCACATGTAATTGTCGAAAAATAGATTTTAATCATCAAAAAGATTCAGCAACATTTATGCAAAATGGTCATTAAAAATTTTCGACAAGATTCTGTACGTGTCAGCAAAGCCGTGGTGGTCATTTACCCGATATGTTCTTTTATAAATAACTCTATCCTATATACTTTATGATTCAATAAAAAAATAAAAATCTAAAGAATAAAAACATTGAACTATTTAATTCAAACTTTGCGCTAATTTTGGGATACCCTATTTTTCTATAAAAATGGGTAGTGTAACATCTGCCGGATCTGCTAGTTTATATTAAAATTCAATCAGCAAATTTATGTTTTTTTTTCAATTTATTATGGTTAAGATAGGTGAAAACCAGGTTAAAGTCTGCACTAACACTAATGCCATCTATTAACCCAGTATAAGTGTTGAACAAGATGACAAAATATCGCTCGAGTGCCGAAGGGCTTTCAGTAGTAATGTTAAAATTGTCAAAACTTTGACTAATATTACTAAGCAACAGTTTTTAAGTTGATTCTAAAACCGAAATTTGATTACCGCTTCAAATGCAGCCTTGATTTAAGCTTATATATTGTAAAAGTAGCCTTAGAAGGCAATAGGCATTTCGGCATATACAGGAAATTAACGTTTGCATTTATGTTGTTTGAACATCTAGGCAGCAGTTGTCTTACGAAGTGTGAAATGATATTTCGCAAATACAAGAACAGACAAGAAGCACATAAGTATAAACGGATACAAGACACATGTAAGGGCCATGTGTGTTGAGGCCAACAACAGAATATTTGATGATTTGGATTGAAGTATCCTATGTGCAAATAACGTTAAAAAAGCCGATTATCATGACTGAGTGATGTGGGTAAAAGATAAATAACAACAACACTACAAACAAAACGTTTCTCAAGGCATCAAAAAATAAAAAAGGGTTGTATTTTCGAATTTCCAAAGCTTACAATAATTAGGAAATACAACAGTAGCCTAGATCATTCAGAGAGAAATATTTAAAATGTTTGCTTAAGTTGCTTAAGTTATTCGAGAAATTATTTTTTGCTTCTTCTTTTTTTATGCAACAACTCCTAGGGGTCAATTGCTTTATTTGCTTGCTTATTTTTCGAGAACATTTAGGGCACCCGCGTGGTATTTTCACAAGTAAAATATTTTTGTTAACTTTTTATGTGTTTAAACTGGATCTCTGACATCTTTGTTCCTTTGAGAATGATAATTTTAATATATGTTCAACAATTGCTAGAAGCTCCCTTTCACTTGTGACATAATGGTTTCATACTCAGACAAGATTCTGGAAATTATTGAAATGGATTTAACAGCCTGCGACAGCTGGCCCTTATTTCAGCGAGTACGTCGTATATTTGCGCTAGGAAATTGATATCCTAATAGGTTTCAAAAAATATATTTTTCTTTAAATAATCATGGACTATTTTTCCACTCTGCAGGTCGAACGAATTATCGTTACTGTACGTCACTATGGTCTTGTTTGTCAATATCATAAGTTTTTTTTTCCATATCAGCGTAGTATTCAGTAAAAGTTTCCCTGTCTCAGAGTAGCCTGATTTCTGGAATTACATGAGCAGCATGTGCCGCCTGTCGCCATGAGAAAAAGCGATACTGTGTTCGGTCAAATTCAGGGACACTTTTAGCTGCATCTAAAGACCCATCAGATTTTCGGGCGAGTTCATTCATTTTTACCGGCTCGTAACTTACAACCTATGCTTTCACCTTGGCTGCATTGGGGAGCCTTTGCAGTTTGTCTGTTACTTCGGCTAATTCTTGATCAAAAGCCAATATCTGTAGGGCTGAAGCTTCACTAACTAATAAATTCACTTAGGGTCCAGTGCTACAAATTCAAATTCCTACAACTTACAAATTTACAACCTGTTACTTATTGATAGTAAGCTTAATAACATTAAATAAAAATGATAATAACAATAATAAATTTATATAACTAACTTGATGTCTTTTATATATATAAAAGAAAGTCGTGATTTCTATAATTATTATAGCCGATGTTGTGAAAAAAGAGCGGTGCAACGTCTGCCGGGTCAGCTAGTGAATTTTAAAAAAAAAGGATTTAGTGAAACTTTAATTTATCTATAACAAATTTTGAATAGATATTAATTATTCTATTTAATTACTTTAATATCTGATTTAATTTAAAAAAGGAATTTAGTGAAAATATAGATTTATTTATCTATTTTTTTTTTAAATAGATATTAATTACATATTTCATTTCATTTAATTCATAAAGGGAACTCAAATATTGGTGAACGGTTACGCGTATTGTTGTTACCTCCCTCGCTGAAGTCAAATTCGGTTTCGTTTTTGCGTTGCTCTTCTATGCAAACATAATTGTTGTTGTGTGTATTGTTGCTAACTCCCTCGCTGCAGTCAAATTCGTTTTCGTTTTTGCGTTGTTCTCCTTTACACACACGATTGTTGCTGTGCGTATTGTTGTTACCTTCGCGAATGTTCTCTTGTGGTCCAGCACACAGTGGTTCGTTCTGATGCTTCATAACTTTAGTTTATTCTGTAAGCTGATTGCCGCTTATTTTTTTACATTCACACCAGAGTACTCTTAGTGCTTGATGGCGTGTTGTATTGTTTATTCATTTACACTTATTCTCGTTTCTCCTTTTCCTCTAAGAACTTGTGCCTGTTCTTGCTTTTGCTTGACAAGTTCAATGTCAAACACATGATTCCCGTTTGGCACTTTTTATGCTTCAATCAAGAAAGTATCTTGTTTGAAGAATTATTACGATTAAAAAAAAGTACAGTACCGTACTTGTTAATTTCGGACAATATTGCTGTTTTCGATTTGAAATTTTATTACAAACGTGCTCCACGTTGGGCGCCAACTAACCATTTACTGTTTGATATATTTCAAATAGTGTTTTTATTTTGTTTTGATGCTGAGGTGTGGCAGACCCCACAATTTATATTTGGAAAGTTTTACGAGACAAACACAGAAGTCAAAATAAGTATCATAATTTTACCAACACTCTGCTGAAAGACAAATGATAAAATCTGTATCACAATTCTACCATTCTGCTGACGACGAACGATCGTTCGATAGACGTATGTATATAGGAAAGCATAGGCGAACTTGATTCGGTCGAATTCGTGCATTGTGCAATGGGTGCGTAGTGGGCTCAGTTGCCTGTACACTACTTAACTTTTCGGTATTTTTATACCGAGTCTTCGTGCTAAATTTGGTGGTTGTAGGTCTAACCGTTTCCGAGATCCGTTTGTTCATACAGACAGAAGAACATGGCTAGATCGACTCGCCTTCCGATGGTGATCAAGAATACTTTATGGGGTCTGCCATGCCTCCTTTTGCCTGTTATATATGTATATTTGCACAACTTTAATATACCCTTTAGCATTTTTTGGTACAGGGTATAAAAAAGACCAATTTCAATGCAAAACAAATGAAAAAAAAAAGAAAACGAAAATAACTCAATTTTCCGACTTCAAGAATGTGTTTGCAAAAAAGTTTTTTCGTTCGTTCTTGTACCAATTCAACAAAGAACGATGCAATTACTATACCGTGCTTTGCTCTTTCTGAGAATTTGTTAGTTATTTGGTGCTAATTTTTTTCGCTTTGTGTGCATTGTGAAGTCGGTATCTTATTGCAGTATTAAGTGTCTCTTACGAATTTATTTTCTTGTTTAAAATATGTGTTTATTTGAACATTGGGACTAAACATTTATTTCTTATGCAAATGTTTTAACGGGCGTAAAGATGTACCGAATTTTTTCTTACTTTATTTTTTACCCTCTTTATGCTGCCTATCTACAAACTTGTAACGAACGTCAAATAATATGCAAAAGTTTGCTTGTTGATGCATTGTTGTGACCACGAAAAGCATATAATTGAATTATTCAGCAAAGTACGAAGCACAGAACACAGAACGATGATTTGCTCTGCTCTATAAGCAGCAGTGCCCCCGATATACGACAAGCATCTAAAAGCATAACGCGCGTGTCGTAAACGCTATTAGCGACTCTCAAACGTCTTCGATAGCTGACTATTCCATCGTCTAATCTTAAACGACAACACGTTTTGTCTAGGAAAATAAGATACTCCACGTTAACAATGCATGCCAAATGTTTTGCTACTTGTCATTAATGGTGTTAGACGCGAGAAAAAGTATTTTGATTTGATTATCGTTCATGAGCGTTTTTTAAGCTTAAATTGTCGATAAGTGCAAAGCACACAGTTCACACGTGGAGATACAAAATGGACTGCGCTTACGTTGATATATAAATGTATGTATGTACATACCTATTCAGTAATGTGTGCAGTTCGAAAGTTGAATATGCGCTGTAAATAAGATGACATACTTATACATACATATATGTATATATTGACTTGACATCACATGTGAGATGTAACATACACATATGCCTAAGTATTTACTATTGGCGGCTTTGTGCCTAAAGCATGTTACAGACAAGGAGAGCTGACCATGCAAGAACTTAATGGGGGAACGTATTAAATGACCCGAACCCCTTTATTTTAATTGAAGTTATGTTAGTGGTCGAGTATGAGATAAACATAGACAAACATGCAATCGAATTATTAACGATAAAACGCGGTTTGTTAATCGGTGATTAACGTGTAATAAATTGACGGTCCCTTTAATTACAAAAAAAAAAAAAAATATTTCGTTTCATTTTCAGTAATAAAAGTGTTTGTGTAAAAAAAAATAGAAACTTAAACAAAACTAAATAAAAGTTGATAAAAATATATGTGTGACTATGCCCAGAAAATCGATTTCCGTCTTACGTAGGCGTTAACTTATTACCGTGAACACGTCATTAACGCAAAAGAAATTTAATGGCAAACGGAAGTTTAGGCGACAAAACTATGTCGCAACTACACAAGGAAATTAGAAAAGTATACGTTTTATGGCTGCAGAATGGAAAGTATAAGACATGCTAAAAGCGCAAGAAAATCCCTTACGCCAAGAACCAGAAGCAGCAGCAATAAATGCAACAGCAACATAAGTCTCGTGCCATTTTAAGCTGTAAAGATGAGCTAACAACCGATCATATTGTCGTTCTATGCAGTCAAGTAATCAGTCAATCAATCACAGCCTTTGTATTTATACATATACGAGTATGAGACGTTACTTACTCGGCTTGGGGTTTGTCATTTTAGGCAAATAGGTTTCTAAAATTGCAACTTATCACGCAAACGCTCATGCATATGCAAAGTATCGCACACACGACACATTCTAAACAATGGATGAGAAATTGTTTAAAGAGTCATTAGACTTTACATTTGCGTTTGCGGTGCAGTGTCAAGTGTTCTCCCGCTTCGATTTATTATTAACTATGATATTAAGCTAGCACCAACATGCACTCGCAGCGACGCCGTTGCTATATCTTAGTGCTTCACTAGCTGGCCTCATTAATACATGTTGCACGTGGCGCGTGTTGACTGTAAAGCTAATGACAACGACGATGACGATGACAATGAAGATGATGAGCCAGTTAACATGTTCTGAATTATGACTATGATACGTATAGTACACAAACGAAGAACGCTGTAAACATGTACACAAACAACGTCTAATATGAGTTGAGTCGAAAATATGTCAAATACTCGTATGTCATTCAATGTGCGATCCGACTGGTAGGCATGGCAGGCAGTCGAATATGCAAGTAAGAGCTAAGCTGCAGCCGGCGTCATGTAATGTCGGCTACAAAAACCTAATAGTTACCCTTTTTGATTAGTTTTATTAATTTTTATACCCTGTACCAAAAAATTGTCAAGGGAATATTAAAGTTGTGCAAATGTACGTAACGGACAGAACAGGCGTGACAGATCCCACAAATTATATATATTTTTGATCAGCATCGAAAGGTGAGTCGATCTAGCCATCTCCGTCTGTCTGTCTGTATGTACGAAGACTCGCCAAATCCTTAGGCATAAAAAGTTTATTTTTTTTTTTCGATATTCAACCTATAACATATAGCTGCCATAAGAACGATCGGGCGAAATCCCACATTTAGTAACCAAAACCTTTTGTTTTTCAAGATATCTATACCAACTTTTGTATTTGATAGTTTTAGCTAATGCCTAATGACATATATCAATATTATGTATATCGGTTTACTATATCATATAGCTGCCATAGAAACGATCGGCCGAAAAACAACATTTACTGGGAAAAACTTTTTTGTTTATTTAAATATCGTTGCCAAATTTTGGATTTAATGATTTTAAGTAATATCCAATCATATTCCCGAATATTATAAATACCGGTTTACTATAAGATATAGCTGCTATAGGAGCAATCGGCCGAAAAATGGCTTTTACCAAAAAAAACCAAATTTTTTTTCTTGAGAGATCCTTCATTCATTAAGTATGAATACAAAATATTAAAGCAACAAAAAAATATATTCAATCTTGGATTGGGTACAGGATTTTCTATAGTCGGTTACGCCCGACTATAGCCTTAACTTTCTAATTTTTCTTTAAATACAGTTGGCGCTAAAGTTAAAATTATTGCAAAAGCCGAATCGTGTAATAATTACCGAGTTTATTTTATTATTATTTTTTGTAGCATATTTTCGCATGTTACAATGTTTACTTTACACATTTTTGTTGTCATTTAACAGCGCTGTAATATTAGCGTTACAAAAAGTCTGCAAAATTATTAAACTATTGGCATAGTAAGCAAAGCGACGGTGTATTAAAGGCACATGCTAATGGCTTTTCAAAAAAAAAACTTATATGTCAGTGAACTATGGCAGTAAAGACGTAAACTACAATCTACTTGTTATACCCAGTACAAAAAATGGTAATTATACCCTGTACCAGGGAGTATTAAAGTTATGCAAATGTATGTAATGGGCGGAAGAAGGCGTGGCAGACCCCATAAAGTATATATATTCTTGATCAGCATCGAAAGGGGAGTCGATCTAGCCATGTCCGTCTGTCCGTCCGTCTGTATGAACAAACGGATCTCGGAAACAGTAAGACCTATAACCACCAAATTTTGCACGAAGAGTCTCTCAATCCATAGGCATAACGAGTTTATTTTTTTTTCGATATTCGACCTATAACATATAGCTGCCATAGGAACGATGGGGTGAAAACCCATATTTAGTAACAAAAAGAACAAAATTTTGAAGATATCGTTATCAAATTTTGGATTTAACAATTTTACCTAATGCCCAATCACATATCTAAAAATGATGTATATCGGTTTACTATATCATATAGCTGTCATAGGAACGAAATAATTTTATATATATATTATTATAGGAAAATTTATAATAACCCTTTAAGTTTAGAATTAAATAATCTAACGTTTTGAAACAATACCAACGAAGTGGACAGCTGAGAATTAATTGCCAAAAAGTATGCAATTAAAATGAATAAAAACAAAAGAAAGCACTAAAAAATTAAAGTGAAAGCTTGAAAAAATTAATAAAATCACTCACTATGCGACAATTACACTGAAGTCGCGCATAAAACAGTTATTTGCTGTTTGTTTTCAAAAACAAAATCATTATAGGCTTTTCAAAAAGTGCTATATATCGTATATTGACCGAAAATTTGGAAATGAAAAAGTTGTGTGCAAGATGGGTGCCGCGTTTGCTCACTGTTGATGTGTCACAAGTCAATCAAAACAATGGGAATTTTTTTTTGGGGCAAAAGATAAATCGTTCTACAAAAGTGGTATTGAAAAGTTGGAAAATCGCTATACTCCTTGTATCGCTCTCGAAGGGAACTATATTGAATAATAAAATCAAATTATATAAAAAAAAAATGTTTTCTTTCCTAGCCTACGAACTTTTCATGATTAGTGTCATGCTGTCATGTTATTTTTATTCAGTAATGTTTGATAAATTATTATGGAAAGACTCACACCGCAACAACGTCTCCAAATGGGCTTTGGAACAGCTCAACGGAGATCCGTTGTTTTCGCGTCGAATTTTGTTCAGTGATGAGTCACATTTCTGGCTAAATGGCTACGTCAATAAATAGAATTGCCTCTCGAACTACCTTTACATTTACAGAAATGCACTGTTTGGTGTGGTTTATGGGCTGGTGGAATCATCGGTCCGTGTTTCTTCAAAAATGAGTTAAATACGACTGATGCAACGAAAGCCGATTCAACAAAATGTCTCGTATAAACTCAACGCTCAAATCGCAGATGAAAAAGATTGATCTGTTTTTATACATCAGTGGAAAATATCAAGAAGGGATAGATAACATTCAAGTCATAAAGAGTTTAATTCTTAACGTTGAAAGTATGGTATTGTACAGTAAAGTTTTTAAAGTAAAGTTTTTAAATTTCAGTACCCGTGCGACAGAGCCGCTAAACATAATTGCCTGAGAATAACAATCATATAAGATGATAAAGAAGTCTTCGACGAAGTAGTCAGTGAAGCTATGAAGAAAAGGCAATCTATGTATCTAGAATTCGTTATAGTACGCACATGTACCTGATAGCCTGTTTAAAATTTTATGAGTGAGTTTCATAAGTCAGTAACTTTTTGAATTTCCCGTGTAGTAACTTTAAATGCAACTCTATTCCAGTCAACCATCTATTAATAGACAGTTGTAAAATTTTGTGTGTTTGTCAAGCATTACTTTTTTGGCAATGTTTAACCGCAATCCGAACGATTTTTTACGCAATTTCGTAACCGTGGACGAACCATGCAATCACAACACACTAGAGACCAATGAACGGTCAAAGCAATGGACTTCTCCAGTTTTAAAAGGTTGTAAAACAAAATCTAAATGACGTATCTTGCTTAAAATTTGACAGTAGTCTATTGACAAATGGCAGTTGACCGGAGCAGTGTTACATTTCAAATTCCATAATATTCAAAAAGTCAGAGGCTTCTCAAACTACACTCGTATATGAATTTCTGTCTAACTGTGTCTGTGTTCGTCTGACACACCGAATGCATCTTTAATTGTTTAAAATATCTCTGATCTATCAAATTATTTTTGAAATGTATTAAATATTAATTGGTATGTCTGCTCTTGCATTTACGTCCATATGCTGCTCTATAAAGACAACATCAGTACTGACAATAAGAATAATGGTGATGACAACAAATCGTGTGTTAACTTTCGTGATTTACTTGCTTCTGTGTTGTTGACAACTACAACAACAAAAAACAAGAAAAAGAAAAAGCTAAAAATAAAAGTAACAAAGACGATTAACTCACGTGTATATGTATATATAAAATATGTATGAATATATATGTACGTATATATATGTTGTCTTGAGCTTAAGTTCTTGTCTGCCAAAAATAAGGTGGGGTAAGATTTGCATGCAGTACCCATCAACTTGTGCTGTTTGAAAAAAGAGTAAACAGCGGGCAGAACTGCAGATTGCGTGTGATAGTCATTTCATTAGCGTACTACTTGTTGTCGTTGGCATTGTCCCGTTGTTTCGAAGTCACTGTATTTATTGTTGCCTTAGTTACTACGAAAATTTACGGCGAATTAAATAAAATGTATCACGATATATTTGTAGTTCAATTTTAATGAAGTTAAAAAAAAATTATGAACTGCATAAACGCATATCGAGTAATCAAAAATACTCATATGCACTAGAGTTGTCAAATAATTAAGAATAGACATTAGTCACATAACAGCAGCTTCGACGTTTCCTAGTTTATAAGTTGTTGACCTTCCTTCGCAACAGTTGTAATTCGAAGCGGGGTTGTTAAGCAATGTGGAAATGGCTTGCACACGCGCAAAACTGAAGACAGGACACAAATCCTACAAAAATCACGGCGCTTATGTGCTGTACAATGAGCTAGGTGTCAGTGAGTGCCTGGTACAGTATACGAGCGCAAATATTTTTGCCACAACTATTTTTCCAACATTTTCTTATAAACTTCCGTTTGTTTTGATATTTAGTTTGGTTTTTCGAAACTTTTTCTTTTTTTTTTGGGTAAAAGGGTGTTAAACATAGAATTGCCAACCAATGGTAAGTCTGTGAGCATACTCAGCACTGTCAACATAAGCAACAATGTCTAGAAAAGTTCCGGCGATGGTTCGGCTGAAATTTTTTCATATTTTGTTTTTTTTTTGAAAGAAGAAGATTAAGAAAGGCCCCATATAGATAGTGACCAAACTGATCTCAAAGTCGTCATTAAAGAACTAATTAAATCAATTGACAAAATGATGAATGTCATAAATGATGTAGCCATGATCCTAGGAAAGCAACATGGCCAATGAACTAAGAATTCTTGTCTGGAATGCTAATGTTCTAAAAACACTAATTTCAACAAAAACCATTTTTAAAAGACAACCACACATAGTACTTTTCGCTTATAACGAACTTCAAGGGACAGGGCAAAATTGTTCGTTATAATCGAAGACTCACACATGTACATGCATGTATAAACGTCTTTGTTTATCTATTAAAAGAAATTATATATGCACACTATTGAAGTGAAACTGCTGCACAAAATGTAAGGAATCGATAGTACCTTAAAATAATACAATTTTCACATATATGTGAGTTTAAAATGACTCATATGACCCCTACATGTTTAATATGTGTAATGCATATGAAGAAGGAAAGAAATAAAGCAATTCACTATTGCACTCTATTGTCACCGGTGCACAGTATTACAACATCGGCCATAAAAATTATATAAATCATTACTAATAAACATATTAGTAGTCACTCATATTGCCACAATGTGCACAACAACAACAAATTTCATATAAAATTTGTCTCGGAACATTTTAATGTTTCCACCCTTATTAGCAGCAGCTAAGCAAGGCAACGATCTATGAGTATTACACAGCAATATGTGTGTATACGTGTGCGTATGTTGTCAGAGCGAAATCGACTCTCTCGTTTGTTTGCTTCTTATTTCATAGATGAGTAAATTTTATATTCGCTCACGAATCAGAAAAGCATTTTTCACGCACAAGACAATGCACATTGTTTAGTGAAAGATCAAAATAAATCGACCACTAATTATTCATACTTCTCGTCAAGTCGCATGAAATTGTCTTCATGCATGCTTCATGCTTCAGCACTCCATTACAATCTTAACCAATTGGTATTTCGATTGATCGCCAGTTCAATTGAATGCGTGCCAAACGTTTATTTTATAAATATATTTTTTTTTTTATTTAATAAATATATTTTACACACAATTGTTTTTACAAATAATGATTAGTGCACCCGTATACTGAGTGCCATTTAGTTTTTTTAAACTTTGCTATCTTTTTTCATTTCTTCACATGTTTAATTAAAAAAATGCATATAAAATTATTTATTTTACGTGGACCTTTGCGGCGGCGGCAGACACATAGAGACCGTAACACAGCTTGTAATGAGGCACGATATCTTGTGGAATGTCAAAAGCTGAAATTACATTTTATCTGCCATCGATGCCAATAAAACAGTAAACGAAAAATAAAATAAAAAACAAACAACGCAATTAATCATTGCGAGGCATGAACGTAACGGCTATGCGTAACCAATGCTTTGTTGGTGGACAGTACAATAAATAAGTAAACTACGTACGGACATGTGGCGTTAAATTGTTCGGGTGGCGCTTGATGCATATGTGTATCAAATATCTTTTGCATTAAAAATTAGTAAAGATGTATATTTTCTTTTTGTTTTTTGTTAACATTTTGATTTGTTTTATTTGAAGCATGCAATTAATAGAATAAATTTTAGTTAGAATTACTTCTCAGCTGAATTTGCAATGCGCATGTGTTTGGTTTAGTTGGCATGCCAAATTGACGGCTGGGCTTTACGTGGTTTCCTTACATGCATGAAATTCAATATTAAAGTCAATACAGCAACATGTGCAGGGTGTGACCATTGATTACTAAGCTGTCTGACAGACTATCTGCTCGGAGCTGCATTTTCTATTAGAAATTTTAAAATTGACTGAATTGTTGTTAAATGTTGGACAGCTGGCATAAAAGAAATTACTGTGATATACATGCATACACCATGTAAGTTTGATTCCAATATAAAATGTTTATATATTTCAAACATGATCTGAATGCATATGAGTACAACGCTTATGCAATTCCATAATGCCTAAGCAAAAATAAAATTAAACGCATAAATATGTATAAAATATTTGAATAACAGACTGCATTTGCATCTAAATGTCACTACGATGCCATAAAATACAAGAATAACATTTTTATTTTAGTATGCTATATTTTGTCATTTAATTTAATTTAACTTTTTTTTGTCTGTTTACTATTTGCTTTGCATATGTCGATTTGAGATTTTTATGGACTGTTTAAGCTGCAGTGTTTTTAGGTTTAGAAATTCTTATTTTTTAAATGTTTTGATTTTAATTACAATAAGATCATCAGAAAATGAAATGGAATCGTCATCAGTTTTTTGCAGAAATTACTCTAAAAGTTGGATAAATATAATAAAACGCTAAAGAAATTAGAACACAGAGAAACCTCTCTTAAGCAGACACTCAATGTCAGCCAACTTTTGTCGACTTAAGAGAAATGATTTTTCAATGTACATACTCGTATGAAAGTGATTAATAACCAGTGTGTGAGATTTGCAACATTAGCAGTGGCAGTGGCAAATATTGACATCTGACTATGAGTTATGATAAAGTGAAACAGTCACTCGTTCTGTCGATCTGTAGCTCAAAGAATTTATATGGTTAATGACTAGGCAAATGATAATAAGTTACATCCATTTTTAACTGCCTCAAAGGTAACATAGTTGCTTGATTTTTTTGATGTGTTAACATCTAAGGCCGCGTTGGAGTGAGTTTTAAAATTTTTGCGACTCTGGTTGCCGCGGATCGATCGAGTAACTCTGTCAGTCCGGTCATGCGACACTCATTAAAACTTTTTCTTTTCATTGAGAAAGAGTGAGTGTTAGTTAAAACACTGATTTCTGCAAAGCCAAAAATAAACAAATTTTGAGCAAAAAGTAAGCAAAATAAGTCGTGCAACCCTGTCGGACCGGTCATGCGACTCTGGTGGCGGCAGCCAATCACATAATGATATTTTAATAATATAATTAATAATAAAAATTAATATAATATAAATTTTACATATTACATACAAATCAAAATAAAAGCGTTAACACATCTTCTCTGTGTTCGGATACAGTGTTTTTGTTTTTTTTTTTTTTTTTTTAAAGGTTGTGAATAGGAGTATTGCAGGATTAAATGTTTTATTTTTAAGTTGTTCCTGGCTAAGGTAGGTAAAAACCAGGTTAAAGTCTGAACTAATATAAATGCCAAGAGAGACATCAGTCACACATCTTTGGTCGTATGAGTAGGGGAAGTAATCTAACCTAAAAAAAGCTTTTCTGTTTGCTTTACATTAGTCGAGCTTAGTTTGTGCTCTATTATTTATTTACCCTGCACCAATATATGGTAAAGGGTATATTAAAGTTGTGCAAATGTAGGTAACGGGTAGAACAAGGCGTGACAGACTCCATAAAGTATATATTCTTAATCAGCATCGAAAGGCGAGTCGATCTAGTCATGTACGTCTGTCTGTCTTTCCGTATGAACAAACGGATTTTAGATTTGATAATTTTAGATAATATCTAATCATATATCTGAATAAGATAGATATCGGGTTACTATAACATATAGCTAACGTAGGAACGATCGAACGAAAAATTACTTTTACTAAGAAAAAGATTTTTTTTTTTGTTATTGATACCGTTACATAATTAATACAAAATGAAAAGAAAAAATTTTATATATATTATATATACTTTAGGGTGATTCATGAAGAGGTTTTTTGTTAATTGGGTTTCTTTTACAGATCACGCGTGACTAGTGTCATGCTGTCATGTTTTTTTATTCAATATTGTTTGACAAATCATTATGGAAAAACTTACACCACAACAAATGGGCTCTGGAACAGCTCAATAAAGATTTCTGGTTAAATGGTTACGTTGATAAACAGAATTGCCGCATTTAGGCTGACGAGCAAACTGAAGAGACTCTCGAACTACCGTTATATCCACATAAATGCACTGTTTGTTGTGGTTTATGGGCTGGTGGAATCATCGGTCCGTATTTTTTCAAAAGTTAGGCCGGACAGAACATTACCGTCAATGGCGCCCGCTACCTCACCATGATAACGAACTTTTTGTTGCCTGAAGTTGAAGTTTTTTTTTTACCATGATTTCATGGCGTTTATCGAGATTACACGTTGCCCAGTGTAGTTACCAGCTCTGTGCATATGATCAACATCAATGTTATTAGGTGTGCAATTAAGTTAGATAACAGTCCATTTAAAAAGTCCATACGATGACATATAGCGGCGTTACTAGAATTTTTTCCATATGATTTTTATTCAGTACTGATATTCTACTCATAAGTTTGTGAGTTATTGTGCAAAAAGTGATATTTATTTTGTGATTTTCAAAACAATGGAAAAAATACCGTTCAAGCAAAGAAATGGCTTAAAAAGTGTTATAAGGACTCCGTTTCATCGGAAAAAACAATAAAACGTTGGTTTGCTGACTTCAAACGTGGTCAGAGACAGTGATGATGCAGAACGCAGTGGACGTCCAAATGAGGCGGTAACACCAGAAACGGTTAAGAAAATCCACAAAATGGTATGGGGTGATCGCCGGATGAAGGTGAGTGAGCTAGGTGAAATTATAGGCAATTCAAAAAGTGCTATACATTGTATATTGACCGAAAATTTGGAGATGAAAAAGCTGTGTGTAATATGCGTTTGCTCACAGTTGACGTGTCACAAATCAATCAAAACAATGGCAAAACTACATGAATTGAACTTCTAATTGATCCCACATCCACTGAATTCGCCAGATTTGCCTCCCAGCGACTATTGGCTCACCGGTAAGAAATTTCGCTCGAATGAAGAGGTTATCGCTGAAATTGAGGCTTATTTTGAGGCAAAACATAAATCGTTCTACAGAAGTGGTACCGAAAAGTTGGAAAATCGCTAAACTCGTTGTATCGCCCTCAAAGTCAACTTTGTTGAATAATAAAATCAAATTTTTGTCAAAATTTTGTTTTTTTTTCTACCTTATCGTATGGACTTATTGAATGACCTTTTAGGGTTTTATAAGAAATGGCGCAACAAGTATTAAATTGCATCGCATCTGCTTATAACTTTATGCACGTTAAAACATTATCATTTCCCTCTAAAAATCAGTATGTGTTATTTCGCTCAACTGTAAACGAAACTTTTTTTTTGCTCTTACATTGGCAACCTTTTTGCGAGCAAAACATAATTTAGGGATAGTGCTGCGTTTTTGTTTTAATTTGAAGGAATGTGCAGGTGATGAACACAGATTGCTGAGTTAAGCATGTGGGGAACATGCTCTATCAATAAAAATATATGAGTTGCGACGTTTTTAAATTGCCGATTTTGGCAATTGTGACAAAGAACGCCTAGTAAGGCCAGCAAAGACGCTGAGTTGGAGACGTTATTGGACCAAAATTCATGTTAAACTCAAGAGGAGTTTGCTGAAACCTTGAGAGTGACTCAATAAGCGATTTCAAACCGTCTCAAGGCCATAGATAAAAAACAGAGAAAAATCGCTGAAAACTCATTTACACACTCTATATTATATTTTGCTATAATAGCTTTATCATACAAACATTTCAGCTATTTCGAAATGGCTGCGAGAATAAATTATTAGAAGTGATGAACAAATCTCAACAATAAAAGCATAGCAAGGCATTCGACATGCTACAATAACTAAAAAAGCAAACAGAATTAAGTCACGTATTTAATCAGATAGACATTTTTCAATTTTATAACATTTCACTTCTCAACGTAGATAAGAGAATACAAGTTAACACAACAGCACAGCAATCGTGTTTATCAGGAATCTAATTTTGCCTGTTGCTGATTTGGAAAATTTTTGCAATATTATAGGATAGCCAGACAACGCCTTGGCAACCCCATAACATCATCAGCAAAACAAGCCTGGCAGGCAGGCAAGACAATTTTACGCATAAAGTTTGCACAATGTACTGTAGTGTAAAAGAATGGCTGAAAACTGAAAAGAAAAAAAATTTAAGAAATGCAAAACGCATAACAGGCTCATCCTACGTGCTGCAACTGTTTATAGTCAGCATGATAACGTGCATTTTTCTGAAGATGCTTGTCTAGAGATATTGTGTTGCTCATTTTTCCTTACTCTGTTAATATATTTGCTAAAGGCATTTTGACATTTTGATATTTTGTTAAAAGCAACGTATCAAATTCTTGCGTACGCAAACTCATGCGTAGCACATACATACATATGATAGTAAGTAAGGTTGCATCCATTGGTAGTAAAGATAAATTGACCAAATGAGTCTGAAATCCATACTTTTAAAAGTTGTATAACCAATTGCTTTGTAGTAGGCAAGCTAATTGGCCGAAACTTTAGCAACTTCTGTGTATCAAGTGCATCTTTTTAGAACTGAACGATATGAGACGCATTGCACTGGTTCGGATTGATTTTTATATTTTTATCCATGTTGTTATGGATGCACACAAAAAATAAGTTCGCTTACGCTCTTTTGCTTGCGAGCGCTCCATGAAATTGAGCATTGATTGAATCATG